>NW_020719595.1:0-13459 GCF_900518725.1 Notechis scutatus | reverse complement strand
GACAAAATATTCAGATGGAGGGATAAAAAGGAACAGAAATGAGTTAAATATTCCATTCTCTTGTGTAAACTATAGTGTAGATGCTAATAAAAAGAGATTATAAATTCTATAAGACTAATAATTTCAAAAGAAGACAGAGAGGTGGGACTGCATTCCTTTTTTTAATTTGTCCAACAAAGAGAATAGTTCTTTCACGAGTTTTAAAATATTTGTTTCTTAATTTTTTTAAAATTCTGTTTTTAACCAAAAGAAAGCTATTGTATCTCACACATACATTGGTAGATAACTGCACACCATTTTTCAGTACTTTTGCTATCAAATTTTGTTTGCAAGTCTTCAGAAGTTCTAGAGAGGCCATAAAAGAGAGCTAGGGCCATACGGAGATGCAGGCTATAGCTTGCCTATTTGACTTATTTTTAAATGCTCTCTTTAAAATGTTTTCATTTATTTAACATGCTGTAGTTATATAGAGTTTTAAGAAGTAATAATGCACACATCTGGAGATCTGTTAAAGCTCTGTCAGACTGGTCTACCTACCTCACTAGATAACCAGACCAAGAAATCAATTCCATAGGAAAACTAAAACATCTAAAAATTATCTAACTGTTCTGGTCTTAAAACACATTTTATTTCTCACAACCCTTGGAGGTTATGTATCTTCGTCATGTTCCTTACTCTCTACAAGCTCCAACAAACAAAGTTTAAATTTTGCAAACCATCCTCTTATCTTGCTCCAAATGGAGGTTGTCTAGAAAATGATGCTTACCGTTTCATTTTTTTTGCTGAAGACAGGCATAGCTACTGTTGTCATAAGCAAGAGACTTTGAGCCTGAGAGGCAAAGAGCTACCAGGTAGAAAAAGAGCAGCAGATTAGCTGTTGGAAGAGTAATTGGCAGGAGAAGCACAAATCCTTTGAATTAAATAGCAGGAAAGCACAATGAAAACAGTGTGCCCTAAAAATACTAGCTATGCAAGAGGACAAGAAGAATATGATACGTAGGGGAAAGAGATGAACCTAAGACATGTTTTGCCAATAATACCTTCATATAGTCAAGGTAGATAAGATCATAAAGAAAGTTTAACATGTGACTGCACTTCTTCATATCCAGGTTAACATGGCATTGTTAGAGATATAGCTAAAGCATGTGAACCACTTACCCAGACATAACAAATTGTAAATGTGCTTGCATACAGTAACATTCAAACTCATATTCAGGGTTCAAACGCAAATGGGTTGGGGTTGGAGTTGAAAACAAGGGATATATTCCACAAGGAACATGGGCTTACATGGAAGATGGTTCATCAACAAGTTGGGAGAAATAATGGTAAGTTGTGTGAAATGGACAAAGGCATCACAAGGTAGAGATGGAGAGATGGGAGGGAGAGGAGGGAGGGGAGGGAGAGATGGCTTTGCAGCCTCAAAAGAAGAAAAAAAACATTTATCTAAGCCTAGGGCTACAGCTCTCTTCTAGTCAATTCAACAGAAGTTTCACCCATTTTACCCTAGAGGACTTCAAAGACTCATTAGATGAATCCAAAGATCTAGAATAAGAGCCAACTGTATGGAAAGTCCTGGGTGGCATGAAGGCAACTGCATCATTCCAGTCACATATGAAAACAACCAGTATGGAGAGGAATCCTTCCTCTGTTGAGAATAATATATTGCTATTATTCTTAATAGCTATACATAGCACTATCTTCCATGAATGTCAAGTTTCACTGTTGCATCATCTATTACAACATTTTATGGTATTCAGTTCCACAGATTAATCTTCTGCTAGCCATCCTAAACATTAGCTCAGTGGACATTATTAACAGGTTGAGCATGGATATTCAATAACTAAAATATAGATGGCCATCCTGTTGTGGTACTAAATATTTATAATTGTGAGAACACTTCCTCTATACTCTCTCAAACAAATTATGTTACTTCTATTTCATATTCAGAGGGAGCCTTTTCTAATGCTAAAATCCCATTATGGATATTGTATAATCTTAACAATTATTTCAAGATGTAGCACTATAGTTGCATAATTATCTGCATGTCTAGACAGAAATAAGTACCATAAAATTCAGTGTGAGCACCAAATTGCAGTCAAATCCATTCAATGAATCTAGAATAAGCCACAATTCAAACAGGGGACCTTCAGTCCATGAGCTATGCTCTGCAATACTATTCCATGACACAATACAACACATACAAATACATCCAGAAGTATGTTATCTGTTTCTTTCCCATATTGCATTGCTCAGTCACCACTGTATTATCATCTGGATGTATGGTAAGCTACAAAGTAATCTAATATACAACACAGCAATCCACATAAAAAAGAGTGAATGTTCACAAAATACAACTAGGTTGTTACCTCCTCGAATTGTGGCAGCTAGTGAGAAATGTGGATGGCATTAATGAATGGACAGGACAGAACAGATGAATAAGCCAAACAAACATGCAACAAGTAACACAGCCAATGCAAATGAGAAGAATGTAAGGGCAAGCAAAAGCATCACATAGTTTTTAGGTAGCAACAGTCAAGAATCAACACTCAATAAAATAAATACAAGGTCACTCTGCTGATAATCTTAACTAAATTGGAAAAGAGATTTCTTTTATAACTTTGTTCCAAGAAATGTTCAGCCTTGCTCTCTGAATTCAAAACTATCTTCTCATCTATTTAGGATCAGCTTCAAGTCTGAGATGGCCAAGGCACAGTATGGTAGGGTGGGACCAACTTTTTAAACTGTTGGCTCTTGTAAGCCCTTCAACTGGTTGTGGACAGTAGCAGCAAGTAACTGGGAACACACTAAGCCATATTCCATTCAGAATTGGAGGTTTTAGCCACTGCCAGTATCAAGATGGTTGATGCTCTGCCTTACTATTTGACATATAAAGAAGGCCCATGTATATGTAGCAACCACCAGGCAAGAATAACTTTTCCTTGAGATGAACTTGGTTCCTTGTGATTTGATGGGGCCATTTTTATAGTTACTTGGGGGACAGTTCAAAATGGTTCATTGTTGCTCTCTTCCTGGATTTATTTTTATTTCCTAGACTAACCTATAACCCTGGTGCTTCCCAATGGTCTCCGATTGAAATCCTAACAAGGGCCAACTTGTTTATCAGGAAGATAAAGACATGGCTAGGTGCTGCCCAGCCAAACATGGCTATAGATGCTGCTACTTAGATGCTCAGGCTTTTTTGCTAAGAGTGGATAAATGCACTTGAGAAACTTTAGCCTTATACAAAATGATATATGTTCCTATGAGAACCCTCTAAAACTGTACTGAATTTCAACTTGAGGAAAAATGTAAGTTTGAAGTCTACATTTATGCCAGCAGTCTCACTGCTAAAGAGAGAGAATCTTGCTCATTATTAAAAGCAGTGTTCCTCTTCAGCAACAGAAACAGCTACAAGTGAATGAGAAAACTTGACTGGCGTGGATCTCTTTTCCTCCTCAAACAAATTCTTCCTTTGGGTTTTAGCTTTAGTCATCTAAGACAGGGATCCCCAACCTTTTCGACGCCGCGGCCCGGTTCCGACATCAGCTGGGCGCCGCGGCCCGGTACCGGCGTCAACTGGGCGCCGCCATCTTTTTATGACGAAACAGCGCTTCCGGTGAGCTTTCTACCCGGAAGCGCTTTTTTACCAAAAAAAAGATGGCGGCGCCCAGCAACCAGCGGCCCGGTAAGGGTTGTTCCGCGGCCCGGTACCGGTCCGCGGACCGGCGGTTGGGGACCCCTGATCTAAGACATATGGGACCCCATAATGTATGTTAATACTTTCTGTGAATATAGAAAACAAGCTACGCTGCTCCTGCTGCAGCCTCAGTGACCCATTTCTTGAGCTCAAACTAATTTTTTTTTCTCCTGGTTCCTAATCCTTAATAAAGTGCTTCTGCAGAGTTTACAGAGACAGAGATTCTAATTAAGTCATGCTATGCCTCTTGTGATTTGTTTTGAGTTCCTGGACTGTGGTGGAATTTCAAATACAGCATCGCACATAAGGAAAGTGTGATAAATGACGTCTCTTTTAGAAGACATCACTATTTTAACACTATCCAGCTGCTGTGATCCACTTCTGAGTGATAAACATATTGTAACAAATATCTGAAAAGACCCGCATCTCTTAACACCTTCGAAGTTGGACAACTAGAAACTTTTCATGAACTACTTACAGCACTGTCCATATAGGCTTCAGTCCATATGATGTCATGATCATGGTTGATAACCATTGGCCGGCTAAGTACATGCAAATATTCCATGACATTCTCTTGCACATCAGCCAAAGTAGATATCTGTGTGTAGTAGCCTGACATGGAAAAAAAATCACCATCAACAGAGTTAATTTTGTTTAAATTGAGGTTTGCATTTCATTTGTTCCGAAGTTTATTGAATCCTGACCATTTGTCCCAGGTTGTATATGTACCTCCTGAAATCTAGTTTTGGGATAGTTCTTAAATGTTCTAGATTTCCCAAGTGGTTCTAGAAGGCCATTGTTTCTGTTCACTTAGAAAAAAATCCATTAGGATGCACCTTCAGTATTCAACAAATTTTGATGCTATTCAATTTTTATCATAAACTTGCTTAACGGGTGCAAGCTTCAACCAGGTAGAGAACATTGGAGATACCAAAGGTTCTTAGACATTGGAGATACTAGAAAGGGCTGTGTTCTATATGAAATTGATTATAAAAAATAATAGCAATGTTACATTTAAAAGATAATGGGAATGTGAACAATGTTAGAAACACATAACTGAAGTCACTGGAATTTAACATTTTGAATGATTGCTTCCAATGGATTGAAGGAAATTATTTTTTATTTGTTTCTATTCAAAATAGATCTAGAGAAATCAAGGTCTTTATCTCTCAAATAGAAGATATAGTATCCACAGAACCCTACAGCCAGGTATATTGTGATAAAAGCAACATCCATTTCTTTTGCAGTATCAATGTTTTTAAAACTTTCCTAAATCACCCTAAGTGTTCATTTGGCATTGACTGATTTTTAGGGGGAAAATAAAGATTTATCCTTCAAAACAAACCAACTGACTACACCAAAATCACCACTACCATTGACTTTCTGAAACTTTTCTAAACATACTTAAATGTTTCTATTTACAGGTACTCCTAGATTTATGACCACAGTTAAGACTGGAACTTCCATTGCTAAGTGAGGTGGTTGTTGTGAGTCATGCCTGATTTTATTACCTTTTTTTGCCATGGTTTATTAAGTGAATTGCTGTGGTTGTTAAGTGAAGCACATGGTCATTAATAGAATCTGGCTTCCCGCATTGATGTTGCTTGTCGGAAGTCAGCGGGGAAGGTTAGAAATGGTGATCAAATGACCCTAAGATGTTGCAACCATCTGTCAACTCTGAAGTTGACTTGACTGGAGCCATCTTGGAGCTTCAGTGTTGTCACACTGGAGCTGAGGGATAGGGAGGGCGGATTAGAGATAGTTGGGGTTTTGTAGCCAAAATAAAATACTTTCTCCTGGGAGCCAAGGATGGTTCTCACACCTGGCCTGTGGAAGGAGGAGTGAGGTCACTAGGCAACCAGACAGCATCTTGATTGGACCATGTGACTGATTGTTTGGGGTTGAGGGAAAACTTTCTCCTTTAATTAGGTGAAAACCGCTGGAAACTTCAGAGTTGGTTTTCACCAGATCTGTGCCAATATGATATCTCCAATAAAGCTACTCTACTAGGAATTCATCTGCCTCAGAGTTTTGCTTGCTATAGGTTTATTACTTGGAACCCTGACATTATCATAAATCCATGCTGGTTGCCAAGGGCCTGAATTTTTATAATCTGACCGCAGGGACACTGCAACAGTTGTAAGTACAAAGACTGGTGGGAAGTCACTTTTTTCAGCACTGTTGTAACTTTGAACAGTCATTAAATGAATGATTATAATCAGGGGTGGGCTGCTGGGGGTTCGCAGGGGTTCAGGAGAGCCTCTAGCTAAGATTCTGTGCAGTTCAGAGAACCCCCAAACCCCACTCCCGGCTGGGCCCGCCCATCCCTCCCCTCCCAGGAATCCCCATGTGGGCCATTTTGAATGCAGGTAAGTGCAGGGCTCACGTGGAGGCTTGGGGAGGATGAAAAACAGGCCTCCCGGAAGTTTGGGAAGGCCGGAAATGGGCCTGTTTGCACCTTAGTAAATTTAGGAAAGGCCCAATTAAAATGGTCACTTCTTCTTTTTTTTTTTGCTTCTTTTACATTTTCTTTCAACCATAAAATGCTTCTGATTCAGTTTCCTACATGTGTACTCTTCAAAATCTGTGACATATGGCTCATACAGGGGGAAGCATTACTATTTTCTGCTACTTGTTTCTGGAACGTTTCCAATTCAAATTAGGTTTGCACATCACAGTTGCTATAATGTAAACATACATGATTGGCAAGCGCTTCTGTCTTGCAGAAAGGATGATTGAAATGAACTTTGATAAACATTTTTTTTTTACCTTTGTTGTTACAAGCTATCCATTTCACATTCTGTGCGAAGCTGACTTCCCTCCCAATAAGATACGTAAAAACACGGACCTGTGAAATGAGATCACAAGCGTTAGAATGTAAAATTAAAAACAACCAGCCCTCTACATTATTAATCTTTCATTTTAGAAAACCCTGGACAAGATCATTATTTATCTTATTCTTTCTCCCATCTGCAATTCTCAGATCCTGCCACATCACCTTGTATCTCTGAACTAAAGAGCCCCCACCAAACAAGATAGTCCTTATGGTAAATATAGGAATAAGAGCAGTGTGGGATTCAAATTTTTTTTTACTACCGGTTCTGTGGGCATGGCTTGGTGGGCGTGGCAGGGGAAGGATACTGTAAAATCTCCAGTCAGAGGTGGTATTTGCCGGTTCTCCAAACTACTCAAAATTTCCGCTACTGGTTCTCCAGAACTGGTCAGAACCTGCTGAATACCACCTCTGAATAAGAGTATGTGGCAATAATTTAGTTTGAATTAATGGAATAGCTAAGCCAGATCTAGATAGTACTTAGATGGAAAGGGAGCAGGAAATCTCAGGGTGATAGGTTAAGTGAATTTTTAAAAACTCCTGAAAAGAAACAATGACACACAGGACTTCTATGCAAAAAATCCTACAAGGATTTGTGTGTGTGTCCCTGGAGTCACTAAGAATGTAACTCAACTTGAAGAGGTCTTTACGTTTTTGAGTTTGTGGGAAATAATAAGAGGTGAACCAAAGGATCAAATACAATTTGTCACAACCTTTTAAAACAGTAATTTCAAACTAACAGCTGTCATTATTTTACAGAGATTGTTACTGTGATTTGTTATGAGTTTTGACTTAGCATATCTGTGAACTCAACTGTGATTGATTCAACAAACCATTAATAACCAGTTTCTTAAAATAGCTTGTGAACCTTTCACTCCCATTGCATTTGTCTAAAACTCATTTAAATATTTACCTTTTTTTGTTCTTCTGCTACATAAAAAAAATATAGTGACCTAGCGCCAATCTCATTAATTAGTGAGATCCATCCACAATTATCTCAAGCAAACTTTTAGCTCGGAACCTAAATGTTTCCATGCTATTCATTGTTTTGTTCCCTACTTATGATTCATACCAGACCAGTTGATTTTCTATGCTCTTCTCTGTTTTTCACTTTGGAAGCTAACCTTACGATCAGGCCAGTTGAATTTTTCAAAGACATATTCATAATCTTCCATAGCTCCATCGGTGAGCAGCATGATTGCTTGGTTGCAAAGGCCCCCTTGTCCTGCTTCTCTGAACTACAAAAAAGAACAAACCACAATGAAAATCATACATAGAGAGATACACATCACACTGGCACAAATAGTATAACAGATTAATGAAATCCTTCGTTAAGCCTCAGCAACTCCTATCTATCGTACTGATAGGTATGCTCAAACATAATGTTGGTAATAATATCAAGATTTATTCATGTAATTTTATCCTGCCTTTATTATTTTTACAAGTAACTTAAGGCAGCAAACATGTCTTCCTCCTCATATTTTCCTCACAACAACATTGCTGTGAAGTGGTTTGGGCTGAGAGAAAATACTGGTTCATATTCACCCAACTGGCTTTCATTTCTAAGGTGGGACTAGAACTCATAGTCTCATGGTTTCTAGGCTGGGCCCTTACCCACTAGACTAAAATAAATAATAAAATAAAATAAATTGAAATGAAATAAAATAAAATAAAATAGTTCATAAAGGTCTCCCTACTTTTGTGCTAGCTAGTTCTATGATTATTTATGATGGAAGGGAAAAACTTTGGACATACCAGTAACATATTTCATAATTATTCATAGGAAGTAAATATTAGCCATAAAATTGATAAAAACAATCCAGGCATTGAGACCCAATATACCCAACTTGAATTCAGTGATGTTCCAGAAGATCAGAATATTACTTAGACTTTCCAAAAATAAAGACAAGACTTTTGCCTAATCAAAATATTTTTGAGTGGATGTAAGGTTGCTGGTATCCTTATCATTATATGTACATTATTGATATTCCTCTTCATAGCCTCCAACTAAGGTGATCCTGGTGATCTGATGCTAATTAAATGTAATGCCTCCTAGCTTGTCTATTCCTTCCTGAAACAGCATTTGCTACACATCATCTGAAGGTTTGGGTGGAATATTGTATGCTAGATACAGGTTTTAAACTGTGCAAATGAACCAGACCCAGGGAATATATTAGATTTAATTAAATCAAGTAATTAGGCCTTAGCCTTCCAAAGCTTTTGCTCTCATCTTCTCTAAAACCACCCTTCTAACTCTTTCTACCTCTCCTATTAGTAGGAAAGCAGACCAAACCAAATATGTTATCCTCTTGAACAAATATGAAATTGGAAAGATACAGACAGGGGTGGGATTCTACCGGTTTGGACCGGTTTGGGTGAACCAGTAGTTCTGGAGAGCATCTGGCCCCACCCACCTGCCCCTGTCCTTTTCCTGTGCTTTTTTCCCTTGTTTTTGAGCACAGCTGATTCATGTGGCACAGCAGTTTGCTGCGCATCAGCTATTTTACTCACCGGGGCTGCAGCAGAAGGTAAGTATTATAGCTAAAATGGTCTTTTCTAAATGCTGGGCATGCACACAAAGCACGTGCTCACCATACCGATTGTTACACCGGTTGAATTGCACCACTGGATATAGATATGATTAAACAGAGTTTCAGGTTAATTAAAACCTGATCTATTAAGGTCGTCTAGTCCTAGGGGTGTTTTGCAATATGGATTATTTTTACCCCCCAAACCACTACTAATATCTATTTTGGTCACAGTGACAGAACTGTTTTATTGCTATCCTGAGTCCAACACATAATAAACATGAACAAGTAAATCAACATTCCTAAAATAATAATGTCCAACTTGGCCTGCAGTTTGAAACAACATGTTCATCAGCAGGTTTTGGCCATGTCACAATGAGTATCTGTCACCATTATCTTTTCTTCCTTTTCCTCTGATCATTTGCAATAATCAGCACAATGCTACATAAACCAGTGCGCCCTTAAAAAAATATAAAGCAGTCTTACCTTCCTCAGGATTTTGAAGGATTCAGTCAGGGCTTTGTTCACCTTCCCAACACCTTTTGCTTGTAACTCATGCACCAGCTGCTTGAAATGCTGAGCAAATGAGACATTAAAAGTACTCTAATAGCAGTGATAAGAAACATTAGACAAAGTATAATACAGGAATGTCAAAACTTTAGAAAACTACTCAAAGAACAGAGATCTCTAGCACAAACTATAAAGGAAGGGAACTTGGTAACACCATCAGTGCTAGTCTAGACTAGTGTTAGACTACCACTGATGTTGTTACCTAATTTGAGTAATGAAACATCTGCAAGAAAATAGCCAAGTTCAGAGGTCCCCTCATTTCAATCTTGAGCTACAAATATTCTCCTTTTTTTGGCAAACTATATATTTCAGCACTAGGACAGCTCCATAATTTGAATTACCCGAAATAATACAGTACTTTCCAGTAAAGGCAACAGCAATCTGAAGCTGCTAGTAGTACGGAAAGATTGATGCATTTATCCCTTCTCCTATTCTTCTTTTCTATACAGATAACCCTTGACTTATGATCAATTACTGTTCAAAGTTACAACGGACCTCTCCAGAGTTTCTTATGGTCCCTTTTTGAAGTTATGGGAGCTCCATCCCCATGATCACATGATTGCATTTTGGGCTTTTGGCAATTGGCTCAACTTTACAGGGCTTTCTGATGTCCTGCAAGCATATGACCATGATTTGCAACATTTTTTTGCCAGTTTCTGGCATTTACTTCTGGTTTCTAGTAAAAAATGTCCATTGGGGAAAATGGATATAATAATAATAATAATACTTTATTTGTGGTCACAGACCAAAACACAAGTACAACAAAAGAAGAACATGGGAAAATTAATCATGAACAATTGGTCACCAAAAACTTGACTAAGGGGAATCACAGCGTTCTCCTCTGAACTGAAAATGGATATACAATGGTAGTATTTATTTAATGATCACAACAGAAAATGTTGAAAAATGAGGTCCAGTCATGTGATGCCTAACTTACAACCATAATGACTTACAATAAAAAACCTGGTCCAAAATGGGATCATAAGTTGAGGACTACCTGTATGGCCTTTGTGTTTGCTGCTTCCTACAATGACTCAGGAAATCCTGTCCCTGATCTTCCCACTGCCTTCCTTTCTCATTCCCTTACCTCCTTCTGGGCTGCCTTTGAAATCAGCATATTGGTTGTGTCCCTGTTCTTTATTGCATCAATTTCAGAAATTGCCAGCTTGGCACATCCTACTAGTCCAGCTGTCTCCTCATTATTACAGTATTCAAGTCAATCTTTCTTTCTTGTTTTTCTTTTCCAGTTCTAGAAGTTATCTTTAACCCCAAACCTCATGATGAAATTCATAATTTCTTTACAATATTAACATCTCTTATTCTCTGTGAGCCTTTATATTAAATTACATTAAAATAATTTATTCATTATTTAATCCCTCTCAATTGTAGTTATTGGAGGGGCACTGCTTTTTTTTTTAAAAAATCCACATTTACTGAAATGCACAGATTTTATTATTCTTCGGTTGAGGAAATATACATTTGTTGTGAAAATGGGCTTTGGTTTGTCTTTAGTTGTCATTTTTTTCTCCTTCCTTTTAAAACAAGCAAGCAAGCAAGCAAACAGAAAGATTAAATGAAAAATGATAAGGTGGGAGGATACAGAGAGGCATACTGGCTGGGGAATTCTGGGAGCTGAAGTCTATACATCTTAAAGTTGCCAAATTTGAAAAATGCTGCTCTAGATATTTTGGATTCTGCATTTCTAGCTTCCGATCGTGTGCAGTAGAATCCAGTATTATCTTCAGGGTTACTATTCCCTAAATGGATTTAGATAACTGAACTACTTAGTTAGAGTTTGAACATATAAAAATAGCCACAGAATTCACAGGGGCAGAAAAAGCATTGGTTAAATATGTTTTATAACAGTTTATGGGCCTTTAAGTCCCCAGTGCTTATATGCTGATTCAGTAGAGAATGTCTTTTCAAGTTTAATAGTTACCTCCCTGTTATCTCTGTCAGCTTGAACCAAGATTCCCTTGAAACACGATTCAATGTAATGAACATAGTCATTGTACTGTAAAGACAAAAGGAGGAAAATTACATGCTGTAAAAGGAAATGTTTTTAAAGAACTCTGAAAGCATGAGCAGATTTTATACCGAATAAAGAAGACCCTTTTTAGTCACAGACTGTCATCTTCACTTTGAGAGCAAAGAATACAATTTAAAATACAAGGTGTTACAAAACATTTTTGTTGCCTTTTGGGAAGCAGATTGGTAAGCATGGATGTGTAGGACATAATTCAGTAATTTTCATTGACATTTAAATAGTACATAGTACATAAGGGAAAGAAAATGTAAATTAAGAAGCAAATAATCTTGGCTACATCTGCCTGTGTGTCTTTCCTTAATCTGTTTTTATGTTGAATTACATTTTCTAGTATTTAGCTCCTTATTAGCTTTGCACTCCTCTTAGTGCTGAACCAGGCAGCTTTGTTTGCTTCTGATAATGTTCTGGGTGCACCTTCTTCCCTTAATTGGTAGTAGTCAACATGAGAGGTGGTAAAATCCATAAGAAAATAAAGGAGATCTATTTATCATAACAGCTCTTTGGCAGTGAAATTGATGATTCAGAGAGGTGGTGGGTTTGCCTTCGCTGAAAGAGCTCAAGCAAAGGCGACATGGACACCTCTCTGGAATACCTTCACTTGGGTTCCTGCACCCAAAGTTCTAAGTCAGAGGTGGTATCCAGCAGGTTCTGACCGGTTCTGGAGAACCGGTAGTGGAAATTTTGAGTAGTTCAGAGAACCGGCAAATACCACCTCTGACCGGCCCCGCCCCCATCTATTCTCTGCCTCCGGAGTCCCAGCTGATCGGCTGGGTCTTCTTTGGTTGCCCTGCACAGGAGAACGGAGCTAGAAAACAGGTTAGTGGAATGGGGTGGGAATGGGGATTTTGCAGTATCCTTCCTCTTCCACACCCATCAAGCCATGCCACGCCCACCAAGCCACACCCACGGAACCGGCAGTAATTTTTGTTTAAATTCCACCACTGTTCTAAGTGTCTCCTTCCACTCTCTGAATGTTCAGTCCCACTTCCTTCCCTCAAAGACATATAATAAGAATTGTTCCTGAGGAATGTTGGTGAAGATCAAGGAGGAGAGGGGCAGAGAATTAGTCTGTCTTCATGTTATTTCACTTGTTTTGGATACATATCTTATGATATTATTCTGCTTCTATCACAGCAACATATTGCTGTTCTGTTTCCATACTGGCAAAATCAATACCTCTGATCAGGTTTAGAAATGGAAACCAATCTGACAATAATAATAATGACCTACTCTAGATTTATTGCTACAGTCAGAATAGTTTGGCTCCTCTATAGTAGAATAAGACTACTCTTCATTCTGCTAGTTTTCTCAGGTCTTTCTATTCTATTCTATTCTATTCTATTCTGTTCTGTTCTGTTCTGTTCTGTTCTGTTCTATTCTATTCTATTGATGGATACCCCAAATACAAGGCCTGTTTTGTCAAAGACTGGTGAAGGATAAGATTCAGAGGAGGAGGATGCTTGAAGTTTCTTTGTTGTTTTTGGTAGGGGATCAGAACTTGAGTCCCTATGGAAGAAGATACCATAAGAAAAAAGATATCATACACCAGAGCTGAGGGATTTTAAAGACATTGGTTGTCCAATTGTGGTTAATTTCTACAACTTGCTCTTAACTCTGAACTCCCCAAAGCAAAATTATTTTGCCAAGAAACCTGGTGAGATGGCTGTATTAACTTCCTAACAACAGCAACAACAAAAGATTCATAGTTATGCTTGTAAACTTCAGTCAACAAGTCTCACTTATCTGTAGGACAGACTTGTCTAATGCTCACTAATTGAGTGCCC
>NW_020719594.1:0-13463 GCF_900518725.1 Notechis scutatus | reverse complement strand
AGGCCAACTCAACATCACTTCTTTGCCCTAATGACTAAGTATTAAAAAAGATATACCAAAACAGAAGGTAGTTTATTATGTCATGTCTTTAATGCTTAAATAATAAAAAGGTACACAAAACTATATTGTTACAACATTTCAAAAACTATTACATAACAAAACTTTACAAAAAACAATAAAACTTATTTAAAGTACTCCCAAATTGCTTTTCTATTAGCGTCCTGAGTTACAGTTTTCTTGTGTTTAACACAAGCATCTTCAGCTGTGTGATGATGTGCCCGTAACCACTTTTTATTTTTAATAAATTTTTTTTATTGATTTTAACAACAAACACATAAAACATAAGACATAACATAAAAACATCATCATTCTTCATAAGTTTACAAGCAGCGTATCGGTTGGTTTACCACTCCCTTTTGTGCATCCATTTCATAGTCATCATAATAATTATGTTGCATAATAACTCATATCGCCAATCAGCAACCATATATCCCAGTATCACTATTGAACAATCATTTGACTATAATTTAACTAATTCATACTTAAGCGAGATAACTATAATTTAATTAGTTTATTTTATAACTGATCATAAAATCATACCAAATCTATCTTAATAAAATATTCTTAAGTATTATCAAAACCAGAAAAAAATGTATATTCATTATATCCTAGGCTTCTAAATATTCTATTATTGTATTTTTTATTTTTTTTTTGAACAAATTTTTATTAATTTTTAAAAACATACAAAACATACAAAAATACAAGACATAAAAACATAAAAGATCTCTTTTCTGAAAGTTGCTTAATCCCGGGTCAAAACTCTTGGTACAGACACACATTCAAATTCATATTCATTTTACATACCATTCCATATCTTATTACATTTCCATTTTTCTATATAGCTTCTCCTTTCTTTTAAATTTTCTCAATTTTATTTTATTTATCTCCTCTCAATTCAAATCATAATAGTTATTATTCTTTGTCTGTTCTATTTCCAACTATTCGTTTATCTTTCTTCTTAAAAGAAAAAAAAGAAAAACCTTCTCCTGTACACTGATTGGAGTATGACGCCTATGTCTCTTTCCCCTATATTTATAATACTTGATTTAAAGTACATAACTTACGTTGGGATTCTGTCTGGTACATTCTGACATTATACAATATCATCAAAACCAATACAAATCTATTCATTAATATTAATATTTATTCATATCTTAAACATCTAGCACATTTCTTATCAATTAGGTCACATATTTCTATGGGAGCACCTATTTGCCATATTAATTCCGCCCCCCACATCACATATTATAAATCATTATTACATTACATGTTCCCCTCTCCTTCTTCAAACCTCTCATTTCACGAATAGTTTCACTAGTATAACATGGCCTAATCATTGGTATTAACAATCATTTATATCTTTAGACATTTTACCCATTTCAATTAATTATCATACCTTTATGGGAACACTTCTTATACTTTCCAAAATTATTCCCTCCCCACATCACCAATCTTAAATCATTATTTCATTAAAGTACTCCCCTCTCTTAACAAAAATTTCACTGAATTATACTAAATATTTTATCACGTTTTAAATTGCATATTATTTCCAGTCTTCTATAATTATTTCTAAATACAAATATAAAAATGCAATCTTATGTACCCTTCTAGAATCCCTTTTCCAATAAAATCTATCCATTACTGACCGCCGCTCCACCACCTCAGGAAAAAGGGGTTATTCCGGCTGGAAAGGGGGTCTGCGTTACCCCCAAACCTCTGTCCGGATCCCCTCTCTCTTCGGCTGCCTCTACAAGGCAGCCATAGCCCCCAGACCTATTTAGATCGGGGGCACCTTGGGGGCGAGCGCGGCAGGGATCGCAGAGGCGCGAATTCCTGCCGCTACCGAAGCCGCGCAAAACCGGAAGCCCATATTCTATTATTGTATTGTATTATCTAACCATTGATAAAAAAGATCCCAAACTTCATAAAATTGTTTATCTTCTTGTTCTCTAATTTCAAATGTCAATCTACTCATTTCAGCACATTCCAATATTTTCTTAATGATTTCTTCCTCTAATGGTATTCTCTCACTCTTCCAATTTTTAGCAAATACAATCCTAGCCGCTGTTAATACATTTACAATCAAATATTTTAAATTTTTATTATATGTATCAGGTAAGATTCCCAGTAAAAAAATCTCCGGTTTCAAGTCTATATGTTTCTTTGTCATTTTTTCCAACCATAAGCGAATTCTAGTCCAGTATTTCCTGGCCTCCTCACAAGTCCACCACATATGGTAATATGAACCAGGAATCTGATGACATTTCCAGCATTTTTCAGATTTGTTCTTAAACATTCTTGCAATTCTTGTCGGGGGAAAATGCCACCTATAAAACATCTTATACAAATTTTCTTTATATGCTGTTGACAGTGTCATTTTATAATTTTGAGACCACAACTTTTGCCATTTCTTTAAATCAATCCCATATCCAAAATTCTTCCCCCAAGCAATCATTGTTTCTTTAACTTGTTCTTCCTCCAATTTAATTTCCAACAAATAATTATATAATTTTTTAATCACTTTTTCATCAGTACCTGTCAAAATCCTATCTAAATCAGTCATTTTGTTATAAAATCCTTCCATTTTGGAATCTTTAAGATACCTTGAATGTATTTGCGCATATGAAAACCAATTCATCTTTATACCTTGTTCTTCTAAATTTTGCATCGTTTTAAGTTCACCCTTTTCATCTAGTAATTCCCCATATCTAACTGTTTGTTCCTTCTTATAGGTTATAGGATAAGAAAAAGCTTCAATAGTTGATAACCAAACTGGAATTTTCAAATAACATTGTTTCTTAATTTTCTCCCAATTCAACCATAACGATACCCGTATATAGTGCCTTCTAAAATAACCCTGTGATTTAGTTCCCTTATACCATAGAAAAGCATGCCAACCCAATAGTAAATCATGTCCTTCTAATGCCAACAATCTAGTCTTTCTTAACGTTATCCATTCTTTAGCCCACATTAAATTTGCAGCTTGATAATACAACTCCCAATTAGGAAGGCCAAATCCTCCTCTAATTCTAGCATCCTGTAAAAGTTTTAATTTTATTCTCGCTTTCTTACCTTGCCATATATACTTCAACACAATTTTATTTAATTCTTCAAAATAGTCTTTACCTAACCTAATTGGTATTGTTTGAAACAAATATAAAATTCTAGGTAAAATATTCATCTTAATTGTTGAAATTCTACCTATCAGTGACAATTGTAAGTTTTCCCATTTTTTCAGATCAGATGCTATCTGCTCTTTAAGTTTAATATAGTTATTCTATTTCAGTGTAGTACATCTTGACGTCAAATATATCCCCAAATATTTAACTTTATTCGTAACTTGAATTTTCAATAGGTCTGTCAGCTCTTCTCTTTGTCTTAATAACATGTTCTTTGTCAAAATCTTTGTTTTGTCTTTATTTATTTTCAAGCCAGCCATCTCACCGTACATCTCTATCTTTTCGAATAGTTTTAAAGCTGTCTCAAGAGGATCTTCCAAAATAAAGACCAAGTCGTCTGCAAAGGCTTGCAATTTGAATTCCTCCTTTTTAACTTTCATTCCTTTTATATTTGTATCCTCTCTAATATTTCTATTTAACACTTCCAAAGTCAATACAAATAACAAAGGAGATAATGGACATCCTTGTCTTGTACCTTTTTTAATATTAATAGAGTCTGTGAGTTCTCCATCTATCATTACTTTTGCCGTTTGCTTATAATATATGGTTTCTATTGCTTGAATAAATTTTCTAGCAAAGCCCATCTGTTCCAATAATAATAGCATAAATCTCCAGTTCACGTTATCAAATGCCTTTTGGGCATCTAAGAATATCAAAGCCATTTGTTTTTCAGGATGCGCCTCGTAATATTCCAATGTATCCAGGATTATCCTCATATTGTCTTTAATTTGTCTCTTTGGTAAAAATCCATTCTGATCAGGGTGAATAAAATTATTTAAATATTTTTTAAGCCTCTCTGCCAAGATTGAAGCAAAGATTTTATAGTCTGCATTCAATAAGGAAATAGGTCTATAGTTCTTAATTTGTAATGGGTCGACCCCTTCTTTTGGGATAAGTGTAATATAAGCTTCTGACCATGTTTTAGGTATTTTCTTATTTACCATAACTTCATTCATGACTTCTAATAGTGGAGTGCTCAACAATTCTTGTAGTGTTCTATAAAATTCTGCCGGGAGACCATCTGGTCCTGGTGCTTTTCCATTGTTCTGTCTGTTGAGTGCTTCAGTTAATTCCATCATTGTTATAGCACTTTCTAACATTTCCCCAGTTTCATCAGGTATCTTAGGTAGGTTAGCATTTTGTAAATACTGTTTAATTTTTTCCTCATCAAGATCCTTCTGTTTATATAATTGTCCATAAAAATCTCGAATGATTGCCTTTTTCTCTTTATTACCATAACATACTTGACCTTGATTGTCTATTAACTGTAATATTTTCCTTGATTCTTTCTCTTTTCTCAATTTATATGCTAACCATCTACCTGGCCTATTTGCATCTTCAAAATAGTTCTGTTTAGCACTTCTAATTTTTTGTGCCAGTTCTTCTTTCTCTGCTTGATCCATTTTATGTCTAATTATGTCCATTTTAAGTTTAATATCTTTTTTCTGTGGCGTTTTTTGTAATTCTTTTTCCAGTTTTTTATGGTCATCTTCTAGAGCTTTAATCATTTGCCTCTTCCTAGTGTTCTTTTTCTTTGAATAGTCTATTATTAATCCTCTTGCATATGCCTTCATTGTATCCCAAACATTCTGTATTGAAGTATCCTCTTTTTTGTTTACATTGAAGAAGAAGGCCAATTCTTTTTCCATCCATTGTGTAAAGTTTTTTTTCCTTTAAAATAGTATTATTTAATGTCCATCTAGATCTTCTTTTTTGTCCTTTCCATTTAATTGTCATTGGATTGTGGTCTGCCCATTTACTTGTTTCAATATTTATTTCTTGAATATTGGATAATAATTCTGTTGATGTCCAAATCATATCTATTCTGGACCATGATAAATGTCTATTGGAATAAAAAGTGTATTGTTGAGTTTTAGCATTTCTTTCTCTCCATATATCTTTAAGATTTAATTCATCTGTCATTTTAAAAAAAGATTTAGGGGGAGTCTTCCTATTTTGTCGTGTTGCTTTTGCTGTATAATCCAGTTTATTGTCTACAATTCCATTGAAATCTCCCATCATAAGTATATTAGCGTAGTCCAGTTCAATTATTTTCATGTGTAATTTTTTATAAAATTCTTCTTGTTTATCATTCGGGGCATAAATTGCAACCAAGAGTGTTTTTGTATTATTGTCCACTATTTCAACCATTAATACTCTTCCGTCTTCATCAGTAAAAGTCAGTTTTGCTGGAATAGTTTCTTTAATATACAAAACCACTCCTCTTTTCTTACAGTAAGTCAGAGAAGTAAATATTTTCCCTAATTTTGATCGTGCCAGTAGTTGTTCGTGTTGTTTTTTAATGTGTACTTCTTGTAGGCAAATTATATCAAATTTTAGCTTCTCTAATTTGTGAAAGGTTTTTCTTCTTTTAGTAGCTGAATTCAGTCCATTTATATTGATAGAAATAAATTTTTTTTCCTCCATGGTTATGCTTTATATTTAGGTCTAACAGCTCTCGTGGCTCTTACTTCACGTTGTTCTTTGGTCTCCACTTGTCCACCTATTGCACCTTCCTCTTTTCTCATTTCCATTTGATCCTCTTCAGATTCAGTTGAAATGTTCTCTTTTTCTATCTCCATTTCTCTTCTCTCAAAGAATTCCTTGTAGAATGTTTCTGCTTTCTCAATTGAATCAATTCTGTGTCTCTGTTATTGCCACGTAAACATTAATCCTTCTGGAATCAGCCATCTATAGTTCACCTCTTTTTCCAATAGCCTTTTAGTCAAAAATTGATATTCTCTTCTAATCTCTCTCACTTTTCTAGGTACTTGTTTTAAGACCACAATCTCTTTGTCTTTATACTTCAACACTTTCTCTCTTGCCACTTGTAATATTTGGGTTTTAATAGTTTTTTTGGTGAATCTGACATGAACCTCTCTTGGTAATTGCTTCCTCGTCGCATACCTTGTGAAGACTCGATAAATCTCATCTACTCCACCCATCATCTTTTCCTCTGTTACTTCCAAGGCTCCAGCCAAGATTTCAATCATTACTGCAGCCAAATTTTGTCCTTTTTCCTCCTCAATATTTTGGAATCTAAGATAAAATTCTGACCTGTCCATCTCCCACTTCAACATCCCACTTTTTTCTTGTTCAACTGTTGTTAATCTGCTATCAATATTTCCAATTATGTCATCTCTTTGCTTGTCTTTCTCTTCTATTTTTTGGATTCTCTCATCATGATTCACCATCATTTGTTGAACATTTTCAAATTTTTCATCAATCTTCCCAATTCTTTTATCAATACTCTCCATTCTTTGTTCCATGCTCATTTTAAGATCTTGTATTCCTTGCATAACCGTCGTTAAATCCACTTGTGCTTTATCTTGCTTTGCCATTATTGAAAGTCGTCCTCCATATGATGGGGAAACAGGAGCAGAAGTTGAAATGCCCGAAGGTAAAATTCTCTTACTCATTCCATGGTTCAGAGTCTTCCAGTTCTTTTAATCCAGTTAATAAGGTGACCAATAATCCAATTAGAAAAAGGGAAAGCACCAAAAAAAAAAGAGCCAATAAGAAGTAAAAAGCCCAAAATTAAAAAAGAAAAATTCTTCAGGTTCTTCAAGACCTTAATCCAATTGTGAAATACTCAATTACAATTCAAAAGTAAAAATTAAAAATGAAGAGAAAAAAGAGACAAAATAAAGCCAACAATGTAAAAATAATAATAATAATAATAAGCAAAAAGAAGGAGTTCTTCAGGTTCTTCCCACCTTAATCCAATTGAGAGACCTCAAAAATAGAAAATAACCATAAAAATAAGTCAAAAGTAGAGATAAAAAGGCAAATATCCCAATAAAAAAAATAAAAAGGAAAAAATAAATATTCTGAGGCTTCCCCTTTAAAAATAAAATAAAAATGAGGTAAAATAAAAAATAAAAATAAGTATACCAATATTACAAAATGCTGTGGGGTTGGAGGGGAGGGATAGAACAGTTAATAAAAAATAAAGAATAAAAAGCACCCACTGCCTTTTATTTATCCAAGGTTCTTATTTGGCTTCTCCACACATTTCAAAGCCAAGCTTCAAATATTCAATTAATAATAGAAGTCCCGAAGTGCACCTGTATAAACATCCTCCAGTGCTCTTCCCTCTATCTTATCACTTCCAGTGGCCTTGAGAAAAAAGTTTTTTCCCAGCTCGCAACTTCAAATAAAATATTTTCAAGCCTCTAGTTGGCAGTGTTGCAAAATTTCTTAAAACCACTCCCCCTTCTTCCCCCCTAAAAAAAGCCTAAGAAGAAAGAAAATATATGTATATATATTTAATTTAGAGGAAAAAAAATACTAAAGGGGGCCTCTATTTTATAAAATATAAACAGTCAAAAAGGAGAAAAAAGAACTAGTAAATATAAAAGAAAAAACCAGTCTGCTTAACTAGATCACCATAGAAGTTCAATGAAAGGGGGAAAAAAAAGGTAAAAGTAAAAAGCCAAGCCTCACTTTGGCATTTCTCTTTAAAAATCGCCACTAAGTCAGTTTTGTCAAAAATCTTACAGATTTCTTCTCATTCTTAGGGTGTCCTTTAGTCCCAAATATTAATATTTAAAAAAAAGTCCTCACCAAACCGATACACATTCTCTTTCAATCTCTTCTTTCCGGAGCTGTCCCAGCTTCAGCAGCTTAATGGCTGCCTCTCCGCCAATGGTAAAAGGGCTTCTTCTGAGTCAACCCGGGACTTGTGATGTCCCTGGGGTCTGCAGAACGCGCCCCTTGCTATCACCGTCTCTACGGGACGGTTTAGGTCCGTTGGGACCGACCAGGGGCGAGGATATCAGCTGCAATCTCGGAGCCCCGAGATCGCAGCTGTATCGCAGCGACGAAGCTCCGCCTTCTCCCGTAACCACTTCTTTACTATAGGAACAGGGTCCCATTCTTGCACAGGTAAGCCAATTAGACTGATGGTCAGGAGGTTTGTAATATTGGAAACTGTAAGGCGACTTCTGCCCTCTGAACATATTATGTTCATCTGCGAGATGCCCCTTTCCGCCTCTCCTGAGCTGACTTCAATAGTTTTAATTTTTAGAATCTTTTAGTACATTTTCTATGAAATCACGATAATCATTAATATTGATTTCATAATTGAAAATTTGACCAAATGCAACCAATTCTCCTTCAGCTGCTCTCCATGGAACCATCACTTCTTCAATGTTCCAATAATCTGGCTCCAAATAATTTAGAAATTTTAATTGATCAATGTCTTTAAATTGGCAGTCTGTTTTTAAATGTTCGCAAACCATCAATCTTTAATTCAAATTAGTTACAATATTTTGTATAAGTTTTTCACGAGGAAGTCCCACAAATCCATGATTTTGTATAAAATTTATATTTTTAAGGATTTATGAAGTAATTAATTCATCAACCTTATTTCATATGAAACCTTTTCCTCTATAAACATTTCAAATGATCTAATTGATCTTATCACAAGTTTTTCAACCTTTATAATGTCTATGTTTCTCGCTTGCAATGCATTAGAAAGGAGAGAGATTTCAGTTAGCACATCAATCATCATGGCCAAATCAGTAAGAAAATATGAGTTTTCAAGGCGGGCAGCCATACCGGAGTATTTTTTATTTGAACAGAAAAACTGATGTAGCGCTGGATAAGCCCGCCACACAGCTAGGGTCGATCTTAAACTAGAGGCAGCTCATCTTAGTCCAAAAACTACCAATTTTTATAATTTCAATCTCAAGTTGTTCGGAAATTTTGTTAAGTTCAATTAAAGTTCTTATTTGATTGATGGAAAACTACAATATATTTTATCAATAAAAATTTGAAAATGATTGATTTGCTTTATTTCCCTAATAGAATCATCTAAAACAAGTTGCAAATGATGGTTTAAACAGTGCCATATTACAATATTTGGAAACTCTGTGGCTATCCTAGTGCTTACCCCAGATTTTCTCCCAAGCATAACTCTGGCTCCATCAGAGCAAAATCCAATTAAATGTTTCTACAGATAGTTCCTATTAAACCCAACTTTATTCAAACTTTATATAACCGAACAATATATCATCTCTGCATCTTGTTTATCTAATTCTACTTATTCAAGGAAAATTGTTGGTGAGAAAGCTGTACCCTCAACTTTTAAGTATAGTATAAGAACTGGTTTGGAAGATATTGTTGAGGTTTCGTCAATTATCAAACAGATTTGTGAGTTTTCTCAATAATTTTGGTAAATAAATGTTTCCTGATATTTTTTGCAATGAAATCGACTATTGCAACTGAAGTTCTGCGTGAATGCAACCCTGTTTCCAAATCTAATCCATTTGTTATTTGTAATTCAGTCAGATCTTCTATATATGAAAATGGTCTGCAAGTTTGTGCCAGACTATACACTGTAGTAAACACTCTACATGTACTACCTAGATATTTCTCAGTCATCTTCTCCAGTCCTTTACTTATGACATCCTGCTCACATTGCTTCAACTTCTCTGTACAGATGTTGTGAGCTTTAGATGATAAGTGTTCCTTCAATTTCTTTCTGAGGAAAGCTTTCTTTACTCCTTCCTGATGGTTCAATTTGGTAATTCTTCCACTCCTTAGCTCTGTGGACACTTTTTTCTTTGGTCGAAATTTCAAATCTTCTGCAATACTTGCAATCTATTTTTTTCTGGGAAACGTCCAGTCCATCATATTTTTCCCTAAAATTATTGTACTGCTGCAGTGTACAGCAGTCAGGAAGGTTCCCTTCAATGTCTTATTCAGCTCTTCCAGTACCTGATGATGTGCTGGCTCCTTCCTCTAGTCATGGTGTGGATGATGTGCTGGCTCCAGTTTCTTCGATGGATGATGTGCTGGCTCTGCTTTCCTCAGACTCCAATGGTTGTGGTTGTGACTCTTGGATCTCCTTTTGTTTTCTTGCCAAAGAAAGCAGACAAACTCATTTGCCTTTTCAACTTGGCAATGTGCTGCAAAAAAAATTCAACATTGTAGTGGTTTGGACTAGATTGTTTTTGTAAGTTGAGTGGTGAAGGCAGTGGCAAGCGAAGAAAGCAGGTGAGGAACGGAGATCCATAATATTCAGTTACTTTTAAGAGTCCCTGACACTATAGCTAGTTAGTGTTTAAAAGATGTTATGGAACAAGTTTCACCAGACAAGAATGAGACGGAGCTGAAAGTAGATTTGAAAATGACAGTCTATAAAAAAATGTTGCACTGTGTATATAAACGGATGGCTGATATTTTCATAATTACTATTCATTAATTGAAAAAGAAACACTTAAAATGGAAATACCATTAACAAACCAAGGGAATTTGTTATTTTGTGACAGTAGTGGCACAAAAATCTTTCCTAGCCAAGACTACTTACCTGGACCAACACTCCCTAACGGAATGCTCTCTCTATAGCAGAGAGAGAGAAGCCAGGGGGAGCCAGGGAGCCACGTTTGGTCGCCTAACCTTTTTAAAATGCAGCTTAAAAATATACTGAAGCTTTTTACACCCTTGTGCAAGTATATATAGTACAAAAAAAAGATAATGGTACAAAATCATCTAAGAAGTTAGATTACGAATGGAATTGATAGGCACATTCACAGAGCAATACTGAATTCTTTTTCTGAAATTTATTCCTCAATTTAAAAAACTGGAATATATGAATTCAGTATTGGGCACTGCTAGTGTAGCTATTCAAGAGGATGTAGTGTCAAGGTTAGCAAAAATGGTAAAGCAACATATAGATTTAAATTTTAAAACCAGAAATATTTTTGTTGGCACCCACATAAAGAAAGGGAGTGCAATACATATTTAATGTTATGCGTGTTAACAGTGACTAGAATTATGTTTGCACAACAGTGGAAAAATGAAGAGATCCTCATAGATGAAAATGAAATTAAAAAATTACAATGTGCAGAAATGGATAGAGATAAGAGGTAGAAATTAGGCGGAGAATGATCGTTGAATTACAAATTAATTAATTTAATTAAAGTATGAATTAAATACAGAAGGTTGATAATTATAAACATGTTGATATAATTAACAAAATTAGAAATAAGTCAATAGAAAGAAATTTAAGTATTTTTTCTGTTACACTGCTGTACTTATTGATATTTGTTTCTGCTTTGCTTTTTCATTCATGAAATATTTTATAATACTTTATAAGTATAATAGAATTACAGAGGTAAGGTAAAGTAAGGATATGTTGTTATAGAATAGATTGGTGATGATGAAATGAACATTATAAAGTAGATTAAGTAAAAATGAAGATTTTCTCGCATAAAATGATGTAATATTAGTAGTCTAGCAAGTAATTAATAATAGTAATAATCTAAATATATATAGTGGATTTATGATATAAGGATTAATGCAAATTGGAAGGGAAAGACTGCAGAGATTGTACACAAGTGATTTGTACCAACCAACACACTGTATGTAACTGAAGATGGTTTATGTTTTAGGTTTGTTTTGTTTATGTATAAAAAAAAAACACTTTTATTTTTTTAAAAATTCCATTTATGTATGCATGCATGCAACTTCTTGTTACATTGATGTTGCTATATATTGATTTAAGCAGAAACAGATAACGTATAACATCAATCTAACAAGAAGTTGCCTACCTCATTTTTTATTTATGTATTTATTTATTTTTTAGTATCTGTTTTTGTTTTTATTAATCATAAAAACAAAAACAGATACTCAATAAATAAATAAATACATAAATAAAAATTATTTTATTATTCATCTTGATGTTTTTTTCTCCTTTGCTTAAAGAAACATCAAGATGAATAGTAAAATAATTTTTATTTTATTTATGTATGTATTTATTTATTTAGTATCTGTTTTTTTTATTAATCATAATTTGAATTGCACCCTTTTCAGAGAAGAAAAATAGGAGTAAGGGGAATGAGTACTAATGAGTAGTTGTGTTCATTTTCCACACAACAACAACAACAACCCTGTGAGGTGAGTTGGGCTGCGAGAGAATGACTGGCCCAAAGTTACCCACATGGCTTTCATTTCATCCGTAGAGGAGGTGGTGTTGCTATCTTCTATAAAAAGTCCTTACATCTAAAAACATCCGAGTTACCCAGGAGCTTGCTATTCCTGAGACCATCGTCTGTGAACTGTCCTTAAATATCACATTTCGATTCTTACTATGTTACAGAGCCCCAGATTATGACATTGAACATGTAAACAAGCTAAATTCACTACTAACATGGGCAACATCCTTCCCACATGTTTTATCTTTCTTGGTGACTTCAGTCTATCTTCAATCTACTTCAATCTATATTAACTGGACCCTTAAGGAATGTACAACTGAACTCACACATGCAACCTTCTACAATGCAGTAACAAATCTGGGACTGGAACAACTAGGGGCCCAAAGTTACCCAGATGGCTTTCATGGTCAAGGCGCGACTTGAACTCACAGCCTCTTGCTTTCTAGCTCAGGGGCTTAACCAGTAGACCAAACTGGCTCCCTTACATACCTATCAACCTTGGCACAATCCTTCATCCAGTGCATCATTAATGTTCTTATACGAGATACTATAATTTATCAAATCCTAAAACCAGATAGTTTTCTACTGCTTTTTGGTCATACAGTTCTTTTTAGGAGGAAATCAGAAATATTTTTTCTGGAAATTTGGTAATGTTTAAATGAGGTCAAAGTATATTTGCATGAGAATTGTTATAAATCTTATAGCGATTTATCAACTCTGTTATATTAATGACAACATAGAAAAATTGATGAATTATGACAAAATGTTATATCTTCCCACTCTTATGACAAAGATTTAAAAAACAAAATATTATTTGAGCACCATTTTTAAATCAGTTTTTATCCACTTAATTATCATACCATCCACCCCTCACTTAACTGGGTTTCTGATCACATCACAAAATTGTTTGTTACTCTTTCCTGAGATCAAATTATACCAGCAGTATTTCCATAATGCATTTAGGAAATGTAATAATATGTGAGGATGACTTCCATAGAGCACATAAGTTATATCCCCCCCTTTCCCACAATCCATTTAGAAAGGGCCGTGATATGAGGGAATGACTTTTGTGGGGTGGAGGAGAGATTCTGCCTGGGGAAGAACCAGATAAGAGGAGGAAACCTACAGCTGCATAAAAAAAGGGTTGATGGGAGATTTGTACTTTCTGACTCCCAAAATCCTGTCAGTGCAGCATTATAGAGAAGTGGGCCTAGCTCAGGTTTCTTGTCTGGGCTTCCTGGGAGAGGATTACCCTGACAATTTTCTTCTTGACAAATCCATG
>NW_020719593.1:0-13465 GCF_900518725.1 Notechis scutatus | reverse complement strand
ATTTCAACACAATTTTATTTAAGTCTTCGAAAAACTCTTTCCCTAATCGAATTGGAATTGTTTGGAATAAGTATAAAATTCTAGACAATACATTCGTCTTAATTGTAAATATTCTCTCAATCAATGATAATTGTAAGTTTTCCCCTTTGGGGTTCTGCGGGAAATGAGCTGGACATTCAGGGGAGGCCCCAGAGCTCTGGGGGTTAAGCCTGACCTCCCTGATTTTGGGGTCTCCTGCCGCCCAGAAGGCCGTTTTCTGACTTCAGGAAGGGCCAAGAGATTCTCCTCCAGCCTTGGCCCTTCCTTCTGGCTGGGACCAGGAGCTGGTGGGCTTCACACCTGGGGGAACAGCAGCCCCACCTGCCAGGTGCAAAGCTGGCACATCAGACTCGGATCCTGGCAAGAGATGCAACCTGGGGACCCTCACCCCATTCACTCCCCCCCACCATCGGCCCCCATGGGGCAGATCCCTCCACCTGCCCTGCAAGGCCCGAGGGAGCCCTCTCCATGGGGCACCCCACTTCCCATAGCAGGAGGAGGAAGAAGCCCCTGGCTGCCCCAGGGGGAAATTGGCAGAAGGGCCCCAGGCTGACATCCCCTCCCCCCTGGACCCCACCAGCCCCACCTGGCCTGCAGGTGCCCAGGGCTCACCTGGGAGCTCCACCTGTCCTCCATCGTGATGCCAGAGCCGCTCTCCCAGCCATTCCCAAGGAGGGCTCCTCCCTCAGAGGTGGGCTTTTTGATATCACCTAAACTGCTCAGACCAGATGGGAGGGGCTCCCCCTGCCTCCCTCTCCCCCTGCCCACACTGGGGAGGGGGCAGACCCACTGCAGACCCCCCTGGCCCTGCAGGACCCCTGTGTGCCCCCTCCTCACAGCACAGTCCCCTGCCAAACCCTCTCTGAATCCAACCCTTTGGAGGCAGCTTGACCGGTGAGGAGGAAGCCAGGCCCAGAGAGGCCCCTCATCTGGGCCAGCAGGGCAGGAGGGTTGTCTGAAAGCCCCCAGGGGAAGCCGGCCCAGAGATCTTGGCAAGGCTGCTCAGAAGCGGTTGTCATTGCCTCTTTCCCAGGGCTCTGAGAGAGCGGCTGGCCCAGAGCCTCCTAGCTGGCTTGGTGCCCCAGGCAGGACTGGAAATCAGGGCCTCCTGGGATTGAACCCCCACCCCAGCCAACTGACTCCGGGGGATCCACCCAACTCACTGGACCTGGTCTCATCCCCAGTGGCCGCATTCACACCTGCAATTCTTAAACATGGTTTGTTTCCCGAGGTTGAGCCTATTGGCCGAGAAGTCAGTGGATGATGGAGACTCGGAAGGAGATGAATTCCTGAGAGAGAAGCTGAACAAGTGGAGATACACAAGCAGGCCTCGACTTACAACCATTCATTTAGTGACCGATCCAAGTTACAACCGCACTGAGAAATGGAACTTGGGACCATTTTTCACAATTAATGACCTTTGCAGCATCAAATGCAGAGATCAGAATTCAGGTGCTTGGCCACAGTTTCATGTTTATAATGGCACCAACGTCCCAGGGCCATTGTGATACCCTTTTACAACCTTCTGACAAGCAAAGTCAATGGGGAAGCCAAATTCACTTAATGACCGGGTTCCTAACTTATCAACTGCAATGATACATTTAATGACTGTGGCAAGAAAGGCCATCAAATGGGGCAAAACTCACTTGATGGATGTCTCACTTAACAACAGAAATGTTGGGCTCAGTTGTGGTCATAACTTGAGGACTACCTGTATTGGGGACCCTTTTCTTCTGGCGAGGACCCCGTTCACACAACATGCTTGACCAGGCCGGGGTCCTCGCAGCCCCCCTGAGAGAAGCCAGAGGTCCACAAGGAGCCTCCTCAAGGCCGGTGAGAAACCCTGGATGACCATAGCCCCCCTCCTCCCTCCTCTAGGGTCTCCCTGGGACAAAACCAGAAGTTGGGGTGGGATTCCTCCCCTCTGGGCCTCACCCAGCTTCGGTCAGACATGGCTGGGAACATCCTGGAGGAGGAGAGAGTCTCATTGCACATCAACCTGGCCCTGAAAAGCCACAGCTTGAACCCGGAGCCACCCAGGATCTGGTCTGCAGGCCCTGAGAGCAGAATCTGAGGGAGGTTCAGGGGGAGAACTTCCAAACGGTGGACCTGGGATACGGGCCTTCCTCTGCTCCTCCCTGCCAGGGTGGGCCTGCCTGTCCCTTCAGTCCCTCCCCCTCACTCAGCCCCCTGGTTCCCTTTCTGGGCCAAGAAGTCCATGTTAATGTTCCCCCCAGTGAAGAAACATCCTCCCTGAACAACGGATGCCAATAAACCAGGAACAAAGGAGTTCCAACAGCACCTTCAAACCCCTGGGAGGTTTTTTGGTATAGAAAGTCTCGGCCCCAGAAATTGGGAAGGTCAGAGGGGTCCCCCCCCCCAAATAGAAGATCCCCACAACAGAGGAAGAGCCACCAGATCTCCAGAAATCATGTCGCTAGAAATCAGGTTGCACCATCCACCACACTGGGCATCACTGACATCTCTGTAGGGTTTCCCTGTGATAAGATGGGTGGCCAGTAAATTGGATGGATGGATGGATGGATGTATAGATATTTAGATATTTAGATAGATAGATAGATAGATAGATAGATAGATAGATAGATAGATAGTAGATATGATAGATAGATAGATAGAAAGATAGGGATGGATAGATAGCACCTGCAGAACTTACAGTCCATTCTTTATTTAAAAAACAAAGAAAAATCAAAATAAAAAGAATCTTGGTGTATTATAGGAACATGGTAAGATAACACAGGAATAACAAGAAAATAAAAATAAAAAATTCCATCCATTCTATATCTTTCTCCCTATTTACCCAATGATCTAGTCCACAAGTTGTCACTTTCCTGCTTCTTAATGAGCTTTTATCTCAGAATTAATATTGCTGGAAAAGATGGGAAATGAAATTTCACTTCAGGCACAAGCAATTTTAAAACCGACTGCAATTAAGATCAATATATGGGATTATGACATAAAAGAGAATTCCAAACAGGGTCTACTCTTAACCTTGGCCAGAGATCAAGGGTGCCGATTGTCATTAGAAGACAGGCAATGCTACAGTTAAATGGCATTAACTTAGAAGGGGCACCAAACTCCATTGCTCTGGGTGACCTTCCCCAGCAATCTCTGGAGACCAGAGGCCATGTTGAAGGACAGCAGAAGTCAATTTCCTGGGTGTTGAACTCTCTTCCCCAGCATCACTTTCTGGACTTGCCCTGACAGGAAGGAAGGACCACAACCACAACAGAACAATGATTCCAGGGGTGTATCTGTAATTTTTACTAACATGTTTTATTCCAGCCTCTCCTCTGCAAATGGAGCCCAGAAAAAGTTCAGGATCCCAAGAGGAGAAGTTGCTTCTTGCTGTAATTATGACCCTTGAGACCTGGGATGCTATATCTCCAGTTTTTGACTTTGATGCAGGCATTAGACTGAAGCCACATGCAAAGGATCTTGTATCAGAATAGGATAAATTCCTTGGGTGAAGCTCACTGGGACCAAGTTTTGGGACAGGTACAGGCTCTGCTCTTGATTGCACCTTTCTCTCCTTTGCAGATGAAACTGAGTGGTTCTCTGTTTAGATCAGGAAAGCCACTGGCACTTCTCAGAGTCTTTGAATTTTTCCAACTGTTCCTGTTGTTTGTGTTAGAAACAGGAAGTGGATTGATTAATGCCATGAATGATGGACCTTCTGCTTCTGCTGCTGCTGCTGGTGGTGTCCCCATCAGTCTGTGGGAAGCTGAGAAGGAAATGCCCATTGAGTTTGGAGCACCAGGATGGAAACAATCCATGGAGCTTTTACAAGCCTGGAGACCATCTCATTGGTGTGGTCACAAGTCAAACATATGTGTCGCCTATAATGTGGCCTTTCAACAGCCCTCCTTCCATACCTTCTCCTTCGTAAGTCATGCAGGGTGATGGAGTTGCACTCCCTCCATGTGCAATTCTAACACTCTCCTTCTTTTCTTCTTATGTCACTTATTTTTGTACCTCAGGACCTGTCTAATTTCCTGAATGATTTTGATTTCCATGGCTTCCCTTTTTTGCCTTACTTTGTGGAAGAGAGTAAAATCCAAAGATGGAGTTTTTAAAAAACCTGAATGAAATCCAGATGATTTTCCTTTCTCAGTTCATTCCTGTGTTCATCACTTGAATAATGACCTTTGTTTAAGTAGTGACTGAAACAATTGTAGTTGCCTCTCTCATTTGCATAATTGATCATTCGATTTGGATCAATGTTGGCCTAAGGCTTAGTAGGTTTGTGACGGATTATATATTTTAAAAACATTTGTTGTTGCTATTGAATATAATAACATGAATATTGTTTTTCAATAGGAAGAGTTCTGATCTAACAAATACCCTAACGTCAATTTTTGCTATTCAAATGGTCAGCAAGAATTCCCAGATCCTGCACAATCTCACACTTGGTTTCAACATCCATGACAACTATGGAAGCACCTTCCACACTTCAGATGCCTTGCTGGACATTCTTTCCACTGGAAAATCCAATGTCCCCAACTATGGCTGTGGGAGGAAGGAGAACCTCCTGGCTCTGATTGATGCAGCAGCAAACGACATCTCCATCCAGATGTCAATGTTTGTAGGCACCTACAAAGTCCCACAGGTTTGTGTGTTTTTCTCTATCTGGTAAGGTGAGTGGGGTGGTGGGGATGAACAACAGATCCAATATCTTCATAGAATTCAAGAGCAGCTTTTCAGAATATTAGGGAACATATCAACGATGTTTTAGTCTATTATGTTCATCTTCAAATTTCCCATTAAAGGCCTGAAGAGCCATAAGGTCCCTAGAGGATATTCTACTGAATATTCTACTATTGAAAAACTATCCAGGTTTTGAGGTCCTCCATTAGCATGTTCATTTTCACATATCAATAATATCTGCCTTATCCAATTGGAATCAAGTTGGCAGTAGTCCTGTCTATGTATAAAAAATATTCAGACCAAGAAGAGTGTCTTTGGGATGGATAAAAGGAGTTCAGCTCCTGCCCTCATAGATAATTGTTAATTTACACAATTTCTGCTTTGTATAAATTCAGGGTATATAATTATTGGGTTAAAATTAAAGTGATGAAACAGACATATAGTCCCAAACCAGACAAAATTTCAATTAAAGACTTATTGGATTGTGCAACTGTCAATTTCTGTTAGCGGTTGTGCTCTTGTACATCTAGAGAAGAAGCTGAAAAATTGCTTCACAAAGAATTTGGGATATAGAAGCTGAGAAAGAGGTTTTAGTACTCAAAAATAGCATATAATACAGCCCTATATCTTAGATCCAGACATTTTAGGTAACATCTGCTAATTTGAATCTAATTGTTGGAATTGTATGGGTGACACAGAAATTTACATTGCATTTTTTTTTTTTTTGTTTAATATGATTTTGCATTCCATTTTTATAGACAATCTTGTTAATATTCTGTCTTAAATATTTTAAACCATGACTAAGGAACAAACTATTCTTATATATTCATCAAAAAAAAAAATTGGGTTTGTCAATAAGTAATATTTTGGAGTTGATCTGGACCACATTATAACACAGCATTCTTCATTACTTTTTCAGATCACTGCTCTAATTCCTTCAGAGGCTCTGAGTGATAAAAGGAGATTCCCTTTTTTCCAGAAGATGCTCCCGAAAGAAGGATTCCATTACCCAGCAATTGTCCAGCTGCTCCTCCATTTCAGATGGACCCTGATTGGCCTCTTTGCTTCAGACACAGAAAAGGGAGATAATTTCATGAGGACTTTCCCTCCGATGCTTGTCAGGAGTGGAATTTGTGTGGTTGTATCACAACGATTCACAACAACTGGACAAACAGCACCCCTCAGGGAGGCCCTCTCTAAGTGGAGACAAATCAACGTCTTTGTCCACTTCATAGAATTTTTTTCCATCTGGAACAGAATTATTCCTTTCCATGAAGCACTTATGCATTTGCCAGGACCCATTGAAGGGAAAGTCTGGATCCTCACAAGGTTTTCAGCGTATACAATAAAGAAGGACAGACTTCTCAAATACATCCATAGTATTTCAAGTTTTAGTTATCTCATAAAAAATAGGCCAACAGATGCTGCCTTTGAACCCCATTTCTTTGTGGAAGATGCGTTTCAAGATCATTATTTTCGCTGTTCCCTTTCCAAGCATGTCTTTTCTGTCAAAGGCCACAGAAGATGCACCCAGAAAGCCCCACTGGAGACCCAGGAGAAAAGAAACAGGAAACGGATCATAAATGACCCTCATCACTACAGTATCATTCAGACTTTGGCCCAGGCCATGAATGCTGCTTATTCCTCCAGATCGAGGAGGGGAAGGAAGGAGGGAGAAAAGAGGTTGGGGGCTCCGAGGCTGCAGCCCTGGCAGGTATGGGGGGTCCCGATAGGGATCCATTCATCTGAGATCCTTTGGAGAAGAAACCCAAAGGAGAAGGAGGGGAACATCTCAACCTTCTTGTGCTGCAAAAGGTCAAGAGATTTGCACCATCTAATTGCTCCTGTCTGACGCTCCGGAATAACAGGGAGCAGATCTGAAGTTTCTGTCTAGCCTCTGTTGGAAGAAATCTCCTTCTGGGTTCGGTTCCAAGTGGGGAAGAAAGACGCTGGAGACATGGTGACTGCTTGGAAGATGGTTTAATGGTGGACAGGAGCACATGCCTTGGTTGAGGAAAGAAGGGCTGAGATGCTGAGAGTACAATTGTTTGATGCCCTCTGTTGGGATTTGAATTGGAGCTTGTATTCTGATCGGTTGTCAGGCTCCCATGGGGCCATGCAGGGGCAACTCTGTAGGCTGTCCTGAGTCCCAGGCTTGGTTGAGCCTTGCTGGATGATGGTGATGGCTTTGGGCAATTCCTATTTTAGCTTTACCTGGAGTAGATCTTTGTTATGTAAAATAGACTGGCCTAGGCCAGAGTAATGGTCCATTAGCAAAGGTGGGAGGGGGGCTGAGTTTCAGCCTCTCTGAGTTTCTACTTTTCTTTTTAGGGGAAATATATTCTCCCTTTTTAGTATATCCTAAAATATTTCATTTTCCTAGGAGAGGGGAGGGTTTTAACTACTCCCAACACCTCTTTCAGTCATTGGAAGAGTGTTGAATCCTCCCTTGTCCAACTGAGAGATTTTGTAAGTTGGAGAAGCTGCTCTCATAATCTCCTCCTTGTCTTCTCTCAAGACTCAGTTTCAGGTTGCAGTCAAGTACGATTTTGAGATTGTTTTCTTAAACATGTATTTATTTACACATAACTCAAGATGGCAAATGTCTCCAACACAGCTTCCTCCTTCATCCAGTCCCCTTTTAGTACAGTGAGAGACCAGCATTACAATTAATAATAATAATAATAATAATAATAATAATAATGGAGAAAAATAAAAATAAATAATAAATAATCCTGTTTTTGGAGTTTTGACAACCATAAACACAAACACACAAACACACACGCGCACACAGCCTTCTGACCCTGCGATTCTTTGATTCTGTAAGGATCTCCTGCTGGAGCAGTGGGTTGGACTAGATGACCTCCGAGATCCCTTGCAGCCCAGCTCTAGATTGCTGTGTTGCTTCAAAGAGTCTTCTGAAGCCAGGGTTTGTGTCCTTCCTTCCTCTCCTTTTCTCTCTCTCTCTCTCCCTCCCTCCTTCCATGTATTTATCTATCCATCCATATATCTCATTCACTTTATCCTCCCTCCATCTGTTCCTTTCTTTTTCTTTCTTTGTCCCATCCTTCCATCTCTCCCTTTCTTTGTCTATCCATTTTCCTCCTTTCGCTTCCTTTCTCTCTTTTATTTATTTCACTTTCCTTTCTTGTTTCTCTCTTCCTCTTCTCTCATTCCCTCTATTTCACTCTTTCCCTCTCTTTTTCTCTCTTTCCCCCTCTTTGTATCTCTCGGTATCTCTCTCTCATTCTGCCTCTTTCCCTGTCTTCCCCCTCCCCCCCTTTGTGTGTGTGTGTGTGTGTGTGTGTGTGTGTGTGTGTAAAAGAGAGGCATGGATAAGTCTGACCAGATCGGGTCTCTTTAAGAACCTCCCCAACTATGAACCGGCCCTTTCAGGGGACACTTTTCCCCAAGCAGGACGAAGCTTCTCTCCCAATGGGACCAAAAGGACCTCCACCCAATCATGATTCAAATTCATCTGAATTCAGGCCCTGGTCAACAAAATTCCCTTTTTTCTTTGCGAGTTTGGGCACAAGGAGCAAACAAACCTAAAGCTCTTAGTGACACATTCCCCAGCCCTTGTGGGATTCTCACCAGTTTGAAGGAGATACTAAACCATAGGTGGTTCACAAAATGGAGCATTGTGAGAAGGTAAGGGTGACGGTGGGGGATAGTGAAGCGGCCGGGTCCCTATCTTCCCCTCTCTCTCCCACACTCTCTGTGTGTGTATGTGTATCTGTGAATGTGTCTGTGTCTCCCTCAAGCCAGCAAGCTCTCCTTAGTGCTCTTCGCTACTTCTTTCATTTCTTCTTTTTCAAATCCAGACTGGCTGAACAACGATTACCAGACCGCGGTGGAAGCGTCCATTCAGGCGACCCTCCTCCTCCTCCTCCTCTTCCTCCTCCTCTCGCACCCGGCAGCTATGGATGGATCTGGAGGGTGCAGTTGTGTGGGGAGACGCTCGCTCCTCAAGCGAACAGCCACCCGCCCCTACTTGGTTTTGCTGTGCTTTGGCATTTGCTTGAGGAGCATCTCCCCGTGCGCATGCACCCTCCCAGCCCTGCCACAACGGCCGGTTATGAGAGGAGGAGGAGGAGGAGAAGGGTCACCCGAAGGGATGCTTCCACCACAGCCTGGTGATCTTTGTTCAGCCAGTCTGCATTCCAAAAAGAAGAAATGAAGGAAGTAGCGAAGAGCGCCAAGGAGAGCTTGCTGGCTTGGCCATGCCACGGCTTTCAGGGAGACACACACATACAGAGTGGGGGAGAGAATCAGGAAGATAGGGACCTGGCCGCTTTGCTATCCCCCACCATCACACTCACCTTCTTAGGCCAGGTGAGAGAGGTAAGGCCCAGCACCTGCGGTGAATCCCAGCTAAATTTCACTGTACCGGAGGACATGTGGAGAGGCTCATGTTCTCCTGCTGTTGGGAAAGCAAGAGAGTCTTTCCCGGCACAGCGAAAAGTTTGCAACTTCCTCTCCAATAGGGAAATGGGTGGCTCTGGGCGGCAGAGAAGCAGCCCGCTTGAATCCAGTTTATCTCTGCCACTCGGAGCTGTGCCGGGAAAGACTCTCTTGCTCTCCCAGCAGTAGGAGAACACGAGCCTCTCCACATGTCTTCCAGTACAGCGAAATGTAGCTCGGGTCCCCACCAGTCTGCATCTCGGCCCCTACCTGGATTCACCACAGATACTGGGCCTTTCCTGCTGGGGGTGAAGGCGGCGGGTGGTGGCAGCAAAAGGCAAGTGGGGGGGGGGTAAAGGTGACCGGCAGTGGCAGGTAGGTGACTGGGCTCTGGAGCTTGCAGAGCCTCACTCACCCAGGGAGATCAGGCAGGGCCACAGCAGAAGGCATGCAGCAATGGCTGGACTGGCGAGTGGGCAAAAACAGGCTGCAGGCGATGCCGCGCATGCATGATAAGGACTTACTGGGAGCGGAGGGGAGGGGCGGTCAGAGAGGGGCGGGGCCAGTCAGTAGTGCAATTTGCTGGTTCTCTTAACTGTGCAGAATCATAACAACTGGTTTGATAGAACTGGACAGAACCAGTAGAATCTGACCCCTGGTTCCATCTCTCCAGACTTTTCTATTCAATAAAGTCCTTTTTTTTTTTGGCAATGTGAGATGCCAAAAGCAAAAGAGAGGAACTAACGGAAGAATCTTCCAGAAGTTATATCTCCAACCATTTGGAAATAGTGAGAGATTTTGCTTACTTAAGTGAAGACCAGAGGCTAGTAACTTGTCTAATATCCATTTTTACCTCCATTTTCCACATATCTTATTTCTTTTCTGCTCAGTCCTTTCCTCAATCTGAATGTGTGGAAAGTTGTCATCCTGGATTTGTCAAGAGGGCTCGAGAAGGAGAGCCAGTTTGCTGCTACGACTGCATTCCTTGTCCGGAGGGAACCTTATCCACTCAGAAAGGTGGGTGACACCAGAGGAAAGGAAGGCCTGGTGGAACTGGATCCATCCAGAGCATTGTCATGAAAGTATGAATTAAAAAACACTTTGAAGCTGAACTGATTTCTGGTTTATTTCCAAAATGCCTCATTTCTTATCTAAACAGAAGAGCAAAAAGACTGTGAAGGAAGGGCTGGATAGAGACAGGTGGCTATGGCAGATTGGGCAAGCTTTGCTACTGCCAGAGAAAATATTTCTTCTTTTTAGCTTGGATGTATCCTTCCTTACACATTTACTTCTCTAGGAATACCTGAGTTCCTTGAAACACGAGGAATATTTTTAGGTCCACCTCCTGAAAGGAGGATTGCAATGCAGTCTACATGGGTTCCCTTTAAGGAACACTGAAAAGGTATTGCTGATATACGAGATGCACAATGTGGTGGCATGGATAGTTATGCCTGTATGTGTCTGCACCCGTATCACCACTGCTCCAATGGCCATTCCAAATTATTTGCAGCAGTCACTTGATCCGCCAGCATCCTCTGAGGCAAGTATGACAAGAATTGCCATCTTGCACGTAAGTTTCTCTAGAAAGATTAATTGATTCATTATTTTCCTTTAGTAATGGAGGTTCCTATCAATATTCTGAACATTACAAAGGAAATATTTCAAGTCCAAACCTTCCCTCAATTTCATAACCTATCAAAAATATACCTTAGCTATATTTTAAAAAAATGATACACTTATTTTCTGTCTCTGGAGATATGAAGAAATCCATCCCAGAAAATGCTCCTGATAATCACTTGTTCCCAAAGAACTTACAATATATCTTGAAATGCAAAGGACAAAGAAATACGGTTTTTTTCCTCAGATACAGAAAAATGCACCAAATATCCGGATGATAAATACCCCAATAAAGAAAGAGTCCAATGTATCCCCAAAGTTATAACCTTCCTGTCTTATGAAGAACTTCTGGGCATCATCCTGGCATCTTTTGCCCTATTCTTGTTCCTAACCACAAGCCTTGTTTTAATCGTCTTCATTAAATACAGAGAAACTCCCCTTGTCAAAGCCAACAACCGGGACCTCTCCTACATCCTCCTGGTCTCCCTCCTGCTTTGCTTCTTGTCTTCTTCTCTCTTCATTGGTCAACCAAGGAAAGCCACCTGCCTTCTCCGACAAACGGTTTTCAGCATCATCTTCTCGGTCGCTGTTTCTTCTCTCTTGGCCAAAACCATCATGGTGGTGCTGGCTTTCCTGGCCACAAAACCAGGAAACCGAGCAAAAAGATGGCTGGGGAAGAGCTTGGCCAACTCCATCATCCTGTCTTCTTCTGGTGTCCAAGTTATCATCTGCTCCATCTGGCTGGGAGTTTCTCCCCCCTTCCCTGACTCTGATCTCCACTCCCAGCCTGGAGAGATCATCCTGCAATGCAACCAAGGGGCCGTTGTCATGTTCTACATCACCTTCAGCTACATGGGCTTCCTGGCTGCCGTCTGCTTCATGGTGGCTTTCCTGGCCAGGAATCTGCCTGGGGCCTTCAACGAAGCCACACTGATCACCTTCAGCATGCTCGTCTTCTGCAGTGTCTGGGTGACTTTTGTGCCCACCTACCTGAGCACCAAAGGGAAACACATGGTGGCTGTGCAGGTCTTCTCCATCCTGGCCTCCAGTGCTGGTCTGCTGGTCTGCATCTTCATCCCCAAGTGCTACATTATCCTTCTGAGGCCAGAGCTGAACACAAAGGAGCATCTCACAGCCAGAACAAATGTAAAAACATGACATATGACATCATTATGATAGTGGAAGAATTGTTAATGTTTCTTTTATTTGATTTCCATTTTGATAGTATGCAGGAGTCAAAGAAAATGATATCTCTATGTTACAAAATGGGGAATTGTTGGACGACTGGAATTCTTGTAGTTCCCTCCCACCTCAATAAATATTGTTAAAGACACCACTGTAAAATTCAGAGGAATTCACCTGTTCAGCAACAGCTACTGAACATGACACCTTATAAAAAACGATTGATGCACTTGTTCCTACTGACAGCAGCTAAACATGTGGGTGGGTGTTAGAGAATTAGTAGGAAAAAAGGTCAGGAGGAAACTGTGGGAATCAAACACCAGCCTGGTTGCCTGATCCTCTCCCTAAAAATGCCAGAATGATGTGAAATGCCCTGTTTGACTGGCTCTCAACTGGGGAGGTAAATCTTCATCCCTCTTATATGAGTCTTTCTTGATTTCCTGATAAAACTTCCTTTGCAAAAAGAATTCAGCAGAACAGCTGTCTGGGATTTCAGTTTGGGATTGTTTTTATTTTGGTATGTACTTCACAGCAAAAAAAAAAAGGAAATTAAAAAATGAAGTGTGTAAAGAAATTTCCACTGTGTATTTTTTTTCTTTCATCAACCAGAGTAATAAAATAATAGTTTTCAGGCCCTTTCATTTTCCACTCTATAGTTTGTACCTAAAGCATTTCTCTGCTCCTCCTCCAAGCCTGTCTCGTCTGTGAAGGGCTGGAGAAGATGTCCAGAGAAAGGGGACCTTGGCACTCTTCCCAGGAGGAGGTTGCAGGGATCCTGTTTCAAGGCAGCCGCATCATTGACCGGGTTACAAATCTTCAATGCTGCATAATGTTCATCCAGGTCCAAGAAGGGGCTGAATAATTGGGGAGGGGAACTTCTAGGTTTCTAGGAAGAGGAAGATTGGAAGCTGCTCTGCTCTCCAACCACAGAGATTGCTGATCAATTGGGAATCCATTTTGATGTCTCATAAAGGCTCTTAACCGTGAATAGGATCCCTTTGCAAATTCCATTTGAAGGAGATAAGAAAAGCTTTGATGGATCAGAAGAAGGTCAGTCTAAGATTCACACAAATCCCTCTGGTTCTCTCACAAGTAGTTGAAGAAGGCCAAGATTTGTGGCTTTGTGGCACATGAAGATGCGTTTATCCAGAGGTGGTATTCAGTAGGTTCTGACCAATTCTAGAGAACCGGTAGTGGAAATTTTGAGTGGTTTTGAGAAATGGCAAATACTGCCTCTGACTGGCCTCGCCCCCATCTCTTCTCTGAGTCCCAGCTGATCAGCTGGATCTCCTTTGGTTTCCATGCATAGGAGAATGGAGCTGGAAAGCAGGCTAGTGGGGTGGGGAGGGAATGGGATTTTGAAGTAACTTTCCCCTGCCATTCCCACCAAGCCATGCCCACTGAACCAGTAGTAAAAGAATTTGAACCTCACCACTGCATTTATCCCACAATTTCACTTTCCTCCATCACAACCCATAATATTGGACACTCAGCCATCTGAAACTCTAGGAATCTCCAATTTTAGTATCTCACATTAATCTGAGAAAATGTTTCCAAC
>NW_020719592.1:0-13467 GCF_900518725.1 Notechis scutatus | reverse complement strand
GCATTAACTTTTTTGGCTGCTGCTGCACACTTTTGGCTTATATTTAACTGGTTGTCCACTAGGACTCCAAGTTCCCTCTCACTGTTACTGCTATTAAGCCTGGTTTCACCCAGTCTATATGCGTACTTTTGCTTTTTCTTGCCTAAGTGTAGAACATAATAATGTTAACACTTTTTTACAGTATGACATCTTTTGGTCCTGGATGTACCCAACGCTTCATTTTTGCTATTGAAGTGGCCAGCAAAAATGCCAAACTTCTGCATAATTTCACACTGGGCTACAACATCCATGACAACTATGATAATACACTTGGCACTTCAGATGCCTTGCTCGACATGCTCTCTACTGGAGAAGCCAATGTTCCCAACTACAGCTGCGGGAGGATGGACCACCTTATGGCTCTTCTTGATGCAGCTGACTTTGACATATCCATTCACATGTCAACTTTAGTAGGCACCTACAAAGTCCCACAGGTTTGTTTGTGTATGTGTTATCTGGTAAAGTGAGTAGGGTGGTGATGGATGACCAATAGATTCAACCATATCTTTTTTTCGGAAGATTGCCATTAGCCATTGTGGATGTCCTGGATGGAGATTGGGATACAGAGTGATGAGGGACCAAAGATCATAGTAGGCAATTGTTCTTATGGCACCATAATATTTAATAGGACCTTTTATTGAACAAACTAATTCATTTGCTATCTGCATGTGTAGGTATGTTTGTGGTAAATTGTAAGCATACTTAAATATGATTTGCATTCTTTACTATTTGTTAATTATTTCTTTTTTTCTTATTTACATAAGAATTTATTAACATTCTATGTTTTATATTCTATATCTTGTTGTGGCTGAATAGAATAGAATAGAATAGAATAGAATAGAATAGAATAGAATAGAATAGAATAGAATAGAATAGAATAGAATAGAATAGAATAGAATAGAATACCTTTATTGTCATTGCATTCTAATGGTTAATCAACAATAAATTGTTCTTATATGTTGATGATAACCAAGTTCGATTTACTCAAAATTTGGACTTGATCTGAGCCCAAATATAATGCAACATTTTTCATTGCATTTTCAGATCTCTTATGCAACTTCTTCAGAAGGTCTGAGTGATAAAAGTAAATTCCCCTATTTCTACCGGATGGCCGCCAAAGAAGGGGCCCACTACCCCACAATAGTCCAACTGCTCCTCCATTTCAGATGGACCTTGATTGGACTCTTTGCTTCAGACAATGAGGAGGGAGAGAAATCCATGAGGGCTTTGACTCCTATACTTGTCAGGAATGGAATTTGTGTTGTTATTTCCCAACTTTTTTCATATAGTATATGAATAAGACCCCTCAGGGCTGCCATTTCTAAGTGGAGACAAGTCAATGTCTTTGTTTTCTTTATCAGAATTGGTACCATCATGGTCGCAATCGGTCCTACCCATTCAACACTTATACATTTGCCAGGACCTATTGAAGGGAAAATCTGGATCATCTCCACCTTTTTAGAATGGAACATTAAAAGGAGCAGACTTCACAAATACATTCATAGTATTTGGACTTTTGTTTATCAAAGGAAAAAAAGGCCCAATGAAAATGCCTTGGAATCCCATTTCCTTGGGGTATCCCAATTTCAAAATCACTGTTTTCACTGTTTCTCTTCAAAACATGTCTTTTCTGTCAAACAACGGAGAAGATGCACATAGAAAGCATCAGTGGAGACCCAACAGAAATGGAATGGCATCTGGGTTACAAGAGACCACAATTTTTACAGTATTGTTAAGACTCTGGCCCATACCTTGAATACTGCATATTCTTCCAGATCCAGGAGGGGAAGAAAGAAGGGAAAGGAGAGTTTTGGGGCTCCAAGGATTCAGCCATTGGCAGGTATGGGGTCCCACCAAAAACCCATCAACATTAGTTTCTTCTAGGCAGGAATCCAAAGAAGAATGAGGGGAAGCATCTCAGTCTACTTGTACTAAAAGAGACCAATAGTTTTGGCCAATCTAATTTCTTAGAGGTCTGTGATGCCCCTGTCAGAGTCTGAATCCGAGAAGGAAGATGAACAGCTGACAGGGAGTGGGAATGTGGCTCCATTGGCTGTGGAGGAAACTGGGGAAGGGCAAAGTCTGGCTGGGCAGAGCAGGGAAGAAGTAGAACAAGGGAGAGGGAGTTCAGAGGTAGACTCAGGCCCACCCCCTCTTCATCCTCGGGCATGCAGGGAAGAATGGAGGAGAGAGAAATGTGGATTTCATGGCTTATGGGGGAGGAAAGGGCCCTGATTCCCTTCATTAGCTACAGCTGGGAAGAGAGTTTAAAAGAGATGCATGCTGAGTGCGGCATCTGCTGGGAACAAACATGAGTTTATCTTGTGTGTACTTTGGTTATCTGCGTTCCTGGCATCCTCCCAACCATGTTGAGTTATTGCTGTGCCTTCATGTCTGGAATTCCTTCTCCTGCCCTGCTGAACTAATTACTTCATTTTGCCTTGTTTGAACTTATAGTTACAGCTTTTGTTGACCACATTTTGGACTTGATTCTCTGCAGCCAAAGGCTGTTTCTGGGAGAGTTTTTCTCCAGCCACAAGGTAACCAGGACATTGGGGGCAAAGTTGGAGCTAATAAAGGGACTCCTACTTATTATTTGACTGTGTTGCCTTTGTGCCACGCCCTGGGTCATCACAGAGGTCATCACAGAGGTCAATGTTCCAAAGAGTGGGCAGCATGACAAATATATTTTGGATATGAATACTGCTAATTTAAAAAAGGATGTATGCATTTTTAAATAAATTCTGGTATACATAGGTTTGTGATTAGCACCATAGAATTTTATATTTGTAAATTTGAAAGAGATCCTTAGACCACCTACCCCAAACCCTCCTCTTTAAAGGAATCCCAGTAATAGCTTTTCTGACTGATGGCTGTTTGGTCTTTTCATTAAGACAATCAGCAAAGGGAGGACTGAATTTGTCTAGCTCCCTTGCTCAGTTCTAAACCTGCAAGGTTTCTGGTTTTGAATTTCCTGGATTTTTCCATTCTAGATTCACCCCTTTCTGAAAAAGAATGAGTTTTGCAATTTTTCCTATTTGAAACTATATGTGGACCCAAATGGAAACATAGAAGCAGATCTGAACATTATGAGTGCAGTCATTCTTCCCAAGGAGCATCCCATTGAAAAGCAAATGGGGAGTTTTGACAGACAGAGACTGATTATCAATCAGGATTCCCTTTCACAGATAAAGCTGGTCAACAAGGTGTGGATTATATTAGTGTCTTTTTTTTTGTTTTGTTTTCCAAAGCCTGAGGACCAGGGGTGGGATTCAACCGGTGTTACTACCTGTTCAGTGACTACGTTTTGTGGTTTGCAAAATGTAGTTTTAGAGGGTAGAACCGGTTTGGTGTCTGCTGCTCTCCAGAGCTACCCATTCTAAAGAACCAGGAAGAACCGGTAGCATCCAACCCCTGCTGAGGACCAATCTCAAGTGGGTTAAAGCTAATGTCCAAGGACCTTCACTGAGAATGGAATGCGGGGAGTGGAAACTACTCATGAGACTTCAGTATTATTGACCCACATGTCCTTTAAATGCTATAATATAGAACAATGCAGTAGTGGGGTTCAAAATTTTTTACTACCAGTTCTGTGGGCGTGGCTTGGTGGGTATGGCATGGCTTGGTGGGCATGGCAGGGGAAGGATAAAACAAGACTTGTGGTTAGGAAGAAAAGTAAGGCAAAAGAGACCAGGATAGTCCACAGGTGTTCTTCATAAGACAGGAATGTTTTAAATTTAGGGATACAATCCACATGATTCTCATTTGGATATTTATCATCTGGACACTTGGTGCATTTTCTGTATCTGAGACAACCAAAAAGCAATATTATTTTAATATTTTACCCTTTCACTTTTCAAGAAATACATTTTTTGGACAACAACTTTTACTAGGGGCATTTTCCAAATTACATTTCCTAAGATCTCTGGAGAAAGAAGATAAGGGGAATAATATTTTTATTTTTTTAAAAAAAAAGCTATAATTCTGTGAAATTGAGTGGGGACCCAAATGATTTCCTGTGTAATGTGCAGAATCTTAAGAGGAATCTACATTATTAGTTGTTAAAAAAATGAATCAATCTTTCCAGGGAAATTCTTGGGTCCTGCCAGATGGCACATCTTAATGTACTTGACTCACAGGGTGCCAACTTTGTGAAATCTACTTGGCTGGCAGAGAAAGGTAGTCCTGAAAAAGATCTGGAATAGTTACTGGGAGCTTTGGTAATAAGGATGTAATGATATGTATCCATAATTGTCCACACTTCTTCAGCTTCTCAGTGGACCTCAATCAGAGATTTATATTACAATAATCCTTCCAGGAGGTGGGCCTATAACAATTCTTCAGGTTTCAAGAAATTTTCCTAGTATGATTGATTGCTTATTGTACGCTATGACTATCATTAAGTGTCATACCTTATGATTCTCGACTCTTGACAAATGTGCGCACCCCTAACAAGCCAATCAGCTGAGAGGATGAAGAAACAAAATGCTAGGAGCAACCCTCCAACCCCCCCATGTGCTTTTCAGTCTTTTATCCTCTCAGCTGATCCTCTGAGCCTTTTTTTTCCTCCTCTCAGCTGATCAGAGGCTTTTTTTCCCCTACTGGTTCAGTTGAACTGGTTTGAACTGGTAGCATATCACCACTGAATGTGTCCCTCAAGAAAAGTAAGTCAGGTATCCTTTGCTGAGGCACATGGGACATGAGTATGAGCTCTGTGGGAAAAAGCCCAGCTCAGGCTTTCAAGAAAGATCCTTTCTTTTGAAGTATTGTAAGTAGGTGACACCAACTGGCATGGAAAGAAATACCCAAATGTATTATTACTCAAATTAGGAGCCTCCTTTTTGCCCAGAGAGACTTTAAAGTAGCTAAGAATCAAAATAAACAATTGCATTCAAAGGGTTTTTGGAGGAAGTGTCTTCTTACAAGTGAAAAGCCAAATGTAATCCAAATATTTTTATTTCCAATATGAGAAAGGTGTCATGCCCCTGTTGGAGACTGACTTCAAGGGAAAGGAGGAACAGCTGACAGGGAATGGGAGTGTGGCTCCGGAGGTTGTGGAGGAGGCTGGGGAAGGGCAGAGGCCGGCTGGCCAGTCAGAGGAAGCCCATCCTCTCTTCATCCTAGGGCATGCAGGGAGGAATGGAGAAGGGAACAACGTGGAGAGGAAGCGGCCATGATCTCCCTCATTGGTTGCAGCTGGGGGGAATAGTATATAGGAGGGGCATTTAAAACACAGAGTTGCTAGAAGCAAAGCGTGTTTTATTTCTGGCTGAGGTTTATCTTGGTTGGCATTCTTCCAACGGACTGTGCCTTGTTATCTTCTTGAAGTTTGTAATTAATTATCCTGGTCTGTCATGGATAATTCCTTTAGTGCGGTTTATTTTGTTTTTTTTTATTTCTTCATTATCTGTTCTTTGAGTTTGGACTGTATTTCTTTCTTTTGTAGTCTATTTTGGAAAGAGTTTAATCTCCAGCTGCAAACAATTGAACAGTGAGGCCACGTTGGAGGCATTAAAGGAAATTTATTTACATTTGGGAATTTATTACGTGTGTGCTGCTTCCTGGGTCATCACAGAAGGGTTTTTTCTTTAGATCAAAGTCTTGTTTAAGGACTTCAGTTTTCTCAGTCAGAGCATTATCTTACATCAAAACAGTTTTAATGATTTCACTGAAAGCGTTAGACCTTCTTCCTAGGAGCAGAAGGCCTGTTGCTCTATCCCACTTGGATGAAAGAGAAGCATGGTGTCAGATCCGTGTATCTGCCATTCTTCATGGAAGAAGAAGGGGGGAGGGAAGTTGGTCTATGAAATCCTTTTGATGTAACCTGAATATATTAAATCTTATATTAAATTTATATAACCTACACATGGATAAAACGGAGGGATGGAAATCAGATGCCCTGGAAACCTGTCACCTCTGGAAGAGACAGCCAGGGGATGAAGAGACCATAAAAATTCCAGCAGGGAGATGTGTCCTGGGAAACTCTAAAAAAGATTGTTCTCAAAAGATGGGAGGGGAAATTAACATGTTGGCTCTTTGTTTTACAAAATACACATCAAGATAAGGGATCTATCACTGCATGTCTGAGGGGCTTTAGACATTGCTTTTAATCCCTACATAATTGTCTCATCTCAATAAAGGATTCCTTTTGATACATCTAGTTTCAGAAGTTCATTCTTGTCCATTGAAGGTGAAACATTCCATAGCCTGACACATGGATAACTCTGGTCAGCTCTGGCCTGTTTAAAAAACTCTCAGACTATGGGTTTCCCTTTCAGGAGACACTGTCTCCAACCAGGACAAGCTGAATCATAATGCCAAGGGTTATTTCCCACTGGGTCAAGTGTGACCTCCATTCAGTCCTGACTCTTTTTTTATCAGGTTCATTCCAAACTGGAACCCAAGCATTAGTCAACAGAATTGTTTTTTGCTTTGCAGTTTCTGGACAAGGAACAAACAAAAATGAGGTTATCAACCCATAATACCTAGCACTTGAGGCAGTGGTGGGATTAAAATTTTTTTACTACCAGTTCTGTGGATGTGGCTTGGCGGGTGTGGTGTGGCTTGATGGGTATGACATGGCTTGATGGGCATGGCTTGGAGGGTGTGGCTTGGTGGATGTGGCTTGGTGGGTGTGGCTTGGTGGATGTGGCTTGGTGGGTGTGGCTTGTTGGGTGTGGCAGGAGAAGGTTACTGCAAAATCTCCATTTATTTATTTTATTTGGTTTGTCAATTGCTTACAAGGTAATAGGTATAAATAAAAACATAGTTATGAATACATTCCTTCCTGTTGAGGTAATTCCCCGTTAGGAAAATGAGCGCATACAGGGAGACGTATTTGAGAGTAATGTCTGAATAATACACATACAGCACACAGATACACTGTACAGTAAATGTAGGTTTTTACTTCCAGAAAGGTTTAAGCAAAGTCCAAAATAAGCAATCCAAAGTCAGTCAAGTAAAACAGACAGTTTTCAATCCAGGGATAATCCAAATATCAAAGTCCAGTGTCAAAAAACAGTTCAGTAACAGACTTACATTAAATCCAGTAATATCAGTCAATTAGAAGAAATGGAGGAATGGCAATACTTTCCAACAGAAGGAAACAGAGAGACTCACTCAGATACACTCTCTTCTAAGACTAAGACTAAGACAAACCAGGTTTCTGGCTCCATCTTATGGCCGTTTGAGAAACCATACCTAATTACAGTTTTGCATTTTCTTAAAGATACAGTTTTAAAATGTTTATCCTGGTTTATATATTTCTAACCCAAATACCTGTTAGGTGACTTATATTCCTAACATTCTCCCCTTTTGGGTAAGACAATATATACAACCTTACATTCTAAGTCCATAATCTTCACAGCTAGCCTTATGCTTTATAGAGCCTTGGGCCTTTGTAAAATGATCTGCTATATTGTTTTCTGACATACAGTATTCAAGCTTAATCATTTTACTTTGGACACATTGTCTCACATTTAAATATCTTAATCTGTGTGTTTCGTTCTTGTTTTAACAGCAATATTTGAAGCCATCTGTATTGCTGATTCATTATCTTCATAAACAACAATAGAATCTGTTATATTAATTCCCATATCAATTAATAATTGCTTATACAAAACTAAATCTGTACATAATAAAGACAAACATGAGAATTCAGCCTCCATTGTGGACAAACTTAGATCTTTCTGTCTAATAAACCTCCATCCAATCAATGCTTTTCCCAATAATACAGCAGTACCCGAAGTAGATTTTCATGTATTTATGTCTGTAGCAAAACTTGCATCAGCATATGCAGTCAAATTCAGTTCATCTTTTGGCTCCAAATACAATGCATAATGCATTGTCTGTTTCAGGTATCTTAACACACGTTTAGCAGCTTGCCAGTGCCTTTCAGTTGGCTAAGCGTTAAATCTCGCTAATTGATTAGCACTGTATGCAATATCTGGCCTTGACCAATTACTGAGATAAGGTAAACTACCAATCAAGGACTGATAAATATTCTTATCAAAAACAGGACTTTGAACATCATTATGGCTAAACTCCTGGCTCATTGGTGTTTTTGCCGGCTTACAAAGTTCCATTTTAAAACTTTTTATTAATTGGTTAATTTTATCTGCCTGTGAGATCTTGTATCCTCCCCTAGTTTTATCTATCTTTAAACCAAGATATTGTTTGATTTCTCCTAATTGTTTTATCTTAAATTTCTTTTCCAATAGTGAAATTATCTCAGTAGCTTCTTGTTCAGTTTTAGTGATTAATGCTATGTCATCAGTAAATAATAGCAATAATGAAATTATACAATTAGTTTCCTTTTTAAACAAACATGGATCAGCCATGCCAGCTACAAAACCTATCTTAGTTAATTCTTTAACTATACATTGGTTCCACTCATATCCTGATTGCTTCAAACCATAAAGACTCTTTTTCAATTTCCAACAATCAATTGTATAATTATTTTTGAGACTTAAAGGTTTCTTTAAATATAGAGTGTGTTGCAACGGTGCATGCAGATATGCTGTCTCTACATCTAAATGATTTACAATATATTTCTCCTTAGCTGCCCACACTAATGCCGCCCTTAATGTAGTAGCCTTCAGACTAGGTGCAAACACCTCATCATAGTCATTTGCTGTCTGATTAAACCCTTGTGCTACTAACCTGGCTTTATGCGTAACAGTCCCATCTACACCTGTCTTCAGTTTATATATCCATTTACATCCTATGGCATGTTTACCTGGTGGTAACTTAACATTTTCATATACCTCCAGTTTTTTTTAAAGACTCTAGTTCCTTATCCATTGCTTTCTGCCAAGCAGCCTGATCCTTAGCAGGAAACAGTTTTAATTCACTATAATTACTTGGAACTGTATTCACTTGGCATACAACACTAGCCTGATATCTATCAGGTGGTCATGTTACTCGGGTTGAACGTCTTGGTAATACAGGGCTTACTGGTGGACTTTCTTTCCTGCTCCTGTTCTTCTATTTCTTCCTGTGCCTGTTCTACTACGTCCTCCTGTGCTTCCTCTTTAATGGCTATTCATGGTTTCCTGCTTTTTTCTTTAGGGACTATTTGGGTGTCAATAATAATATGATTGCTGGATTCCTGTTTCAGTTTATCCCTCCTAACATGCTCAAGAAATATTGCACTAGCACTACAATAAACGTGAGCTGTGCCTTGATCCCAAAATCTAAATGATCTATGGTTGGCCTCATAACCCACAAAAAATAACTTCTTAGCTCTATGTTGCCCTTTCAGTCTTACTTGTGAGGGAATATGCACCCATGCTGGAGCTCCAAATGTGTGTAGGTAACTTAAATTTGGTTTTCTGCCATGCCAACGAGTGAATGGCAATTCTCCAGTTGTTGTATTTACTACATTGTTTAAAACATGGTTACTACACATTATAGCTTCACCCCACAGTGTTTCAGGTAAACCTGAATCAGATAACATAGTGCAAGCCATGTAATGTTTGCCCTCTTCGTTCTATAAATGAGTTATGTTGTGGTCTGTAAAGTGCAGAATGTTTATGCTCAACACCAGCCAATTTCAACATAGTTTGGAATCTTTTGTTAACAAACTCAGTCCCATTATCAGTAACTAATATAATTACTTTACTTTTCATTTTTCTCTCAGCAAACCTTAGCCAGTTAAAGAAATGTTGGAATGTTTCTGTTTTGTTTTTCATAAGATAGCAGAAACCGTATCGTGAGTAATGGTCCATAATACTCAAAATATAACAGGCACCTCCTAAACTTGGTTTCTTAGGTCCAATTATGTCAGGAAACACAACCTCTAAAGGTTCTTTGGTCTTAAACCCATTTAGTCTGTTTGCAGGAGTAACCTTGCTTTTTTCTTGGCTACAAGCACTACAGTTTAAATACTTGCTACAGGATTTCAATTTTACTCCCTTTGACGATTCCACAGTTTGTTTGAGCATTTTGAAATTAATGTGCCCTAGACGTCTATGCAGTAAATGTATACATTCATCATGTGGCTTAACATTGTTATAAACCGAGTTAGCCATCTTCAACTGGTCATCATGTATCACATATAAATCATTTTCTAAATTAGCAGTAACCCTTTTACCCTCTTTCTCTATTATATAGTTATCTCCCCTAAAAGTTACTACATAACCAAGATTAACTAAAGCCTTTACTGATAATAAATTAAATTTCAGTTTAGGTACATATAACATAGTTAAATATTTGTTTATACAAGAACAATATGCAGTACCTTCACCGGATGCATTAATCTTCCATTCATTTGCCAATGATGCATGCTGTGTACTTGTAGACATCTTTACAAACCTTTTTTTATCTTTAGTAGTGCATTGCGATGCTCCACTATCAACAACCCACAAATCATTGTTTACAGTTGAATTGCTAGACAAAGCTAAACTAACATTCTTCTTAGCCTTCTGGTGTTTACTAGTATTCTGTTGTTTTCCCTTCTTACAGAATTTAGCTATATGTCCCCTAGCCCCACAAGAAAAACATTTCCTAACTGTATAGACAGTTGAAGATAAATCCTCTTCTTGTGGTTGTTCCTTCCTCAGTTAGTCTCTATCAAGCCGTCTTCTGGCTTCTTCTAACAACCTTCCTGTTATTTCAGTCAATGTCAGTTTATCTCTGGGCAGGACTTCCAGTGAAGATACATAATCATCATAACTTTCATCCAATGAGGAAAGAATGATATAAACTTGATGCAGCTCTGAAAATATCAGTTCCTTTTCATGTAGCTCCTGAAAAGTTCTTTTCATGAAGTTTAAATGAGCTAACATATCTCCACCTTTCAGAAGGCATGTTCTAAACAGTTTACGTGTAAGATGTATGTGTGCATCTACACTGTCACGAACATAAATCCTCTTCAAATTCTCCCAACACCTAGCAGCAGACTCTTCTCCACTAATATGGACTAGCTTCTGGTCACTCAGTGTTAGTCAAATTATACAAAGAGCTCATTAGTTGTTCTGTTTAAAGTCAGCGAGCTTCTTGGCATCATCCTCATTTTCTGGATCCCAAGTATTTACATCCAGTGGGTCTTGAACTATATTCCATAAACCTTCTCTACGCAGAAGTAGACTGCATTTCATAGACCAGGAAACATAGTTTGTTCCATCCAACCGGGTTATCAGTGATAGACTTGTTGAAGTGCCTTGTGCCATCTTTACCAGGATAGTAATCCACAATTTAACAGTAAACAGCTGTCTGTATACAGTACTGTGTATTCACACTAACTCTCAGTTATCTGAGCCTGGTATGGCCCGGGCCCATAACCAGTGTTGAGGTAATTCCCCATTAGGAGAATGAGCACATACAGGGAGACGTATTTGAGAGGAGTGTTTGAATAATACACATACAGCACACAGATACACTGTATGGTAAATGTAGGTTTTTACTTCCAGAAACGTTAAGCAAAGTCCAAACAAGCAATCCAAAGTCATTCACAGGTAAATCAGACAGTTTTTTCAACCCAGGGATAATTCAATAACAAAGTCCAATGTCAAAAACAGTTCAGTAACAGACTTACATTAAATCCAGAAAATATCACTCAGTTAGGAAAAATGGCAATTCTCTCCAACAGAAGGAAACAGAGACTTACTCACACTCTCTTCTGAGACTAAGGCTACGACAATCCAGGTTTCTGTCTCCAACTTATGGCCATTTGAGAAACCACACCCAATTACACTTTTGCATTTTCTTAAAGATACAGTTTTAAAATGTTTGTCCTGGTTTATATATCTCTAACCCAAATAGCTGTTAGGTGACTTATATTCCTAACACTTCCCCATCCCACTAACCTGCTTTCCAACTCCGTTCTCCCATGCAGAACAACAAAAGAAGACCCAGCCAATCAGCTGGGACTCGGGAGGCAGAGAGTAGATGGGGGCGGGGCCAGTCAGAGGTTGTATTTGCCAGTTCTCTGAACTACTCAAAATTTCCGCTACCGGTTTTCCAGAACTGGTCAGACCTGTTGAATACCACCTCTTACTTGAGGGCCTTTCTCACCAATTTTATCCTAAATAATAATCACTCAGTATCTCAATCTGGATGTAGCTGAATCAGCTTAAAACAGTGTTCCATATTACAGAATCTGAAATACACCCTGATTGAAGTGTTTTTGAAGCCTCCCTATCCATCTAAAACAATTATAAATGTTATAGTCCTCACATAAAATTCTTAATGAATTTCTGACTCGATGTGATGACCCAGGGCGTGACACAGAAATAACAAAGTCACCAAAGTAGAATAAATTCCCTTTAATGCCTCCAACTTGGCCCCAGTGTCCAATTATCCTCGGCTGGATAACAAACTCTTCAAAAAACAGTCTACGAAGAGCAGAAATGCAGTCCGTACCCAAAGTAAAGATAATTAGAAATAAAAAACAGCAACAACAAAACCACACTGAAGTAATTAACATGGCAGGCCAGGATGATAAATTGCAGACTTTCAAAGGATAATGCATCACCCACAGTTGGGAGGATGCCAAAACCCAGATAAGGCTCGCTTTGCTTCCAGCAAGGAGTCATGTGCAAACGCCCCTTTTATATCCTGTTCTCCCAGCTGCAACTTATGAAAGGGATCAGGGCCTTCTTCTCACTCGTAAGCCACATTGCTCACTTCTCCATTCCTCCCTGTGTGCCCTAGGATGAAGAGGGATGGCCCTGGGTCTTCCTGTGAATGCCCAGCCGGACTGTGTCCTTCCCCTGTTTCTTCCACAGCCAATGGAGCCACATTCCCACTCCCTGTCAGCTGCTCAATCTCCCCCTTAGAGTCAGACTCCAACAAAGGCATGACACTAGACTTAGCCCACTTGAAATGGATACTAAAACTTTGGAAAACAGAGAAAAGGTGCCAATATTTCACTCACTTTGTTGAGCCACTTTAGCAGTAAAAGCACATATTGGTTAATAGTAAGTCTCTGCCTTTCAAAACTCTACCATGCAATCCTCTTCAGGGATAACCACCCAGCTTATGATGTTCATATCTGCCACCAGATCTCCATGTTGGGCCAAGAACAGTTTCATCTCAGAAAGGTTGCAAAGCTCATTCTTCTGCAGAAAGGGATGAAGCTAGAATGGAAACAGCCAACAATTTTAAAAGCAATAACCTTGCTGTCTGAACCAACATGGTCTTTTCACATTCAAACCTTTCTTTTACACTTGTCTAATTTCCAAATGTTCTTCATTCTGGCCAAAAAGTTTTACCATTACCTGCATAACTGAGTGATGGGGGTCAGTTCGCTTCATGTATGGCTTGGAGGGGTTTGAAGCGGGTAGTGATGCAGCAATGGTGCGGCTTCTGGTCCATGGTCGTGTCTCATCTTCTGTGTGGGTGAGAGTCTGCTTTCTACGTGGAAGTGTGGTGGTAGCATCTTGTGTGGCCCTCGTGGGTGTGGGTCTGGTGTCATTCTTCATGTTA
>NW_020719590.1:0-13484 GCF_900518725.1 Notechis scutatus | reverse complement strand
CTCATTTTAGGGTGTCCTTAAGTCCCAAGTAAAAAAAAAAAAAAAGAATCCTCACCAGCCGATACACTTTCTCTTTGTCTCTTCCTTCCGGAGCTGTCCCAACTTCAGCAGCTTAATGGCTGCCTCCCCGCCGATGGTAAAAGGGCTTCTTCTGGATCAACCAGGGACTTGCGATGTCCCTGGGATCTACAGAACGCGCCCCTTACTATCACCGTCTCTACGGGACGGTTTAGGTCCGTGGGGACCGACCAGGAGCGGGGATATCAGCAGCTATCTCAGAGCCCCGAGATAGCAGCTGTATCGCAGCGACGAGACTCCGCCTTCTCCTGCAGTCAGTTTTTCATAGTTCTTTTGTTCAATTACATCACTTTGATATATTGTTTGAAGATCAAATATGTCTACATGTGTTAAAAATGAAAAACTTTACACAGGTGTATTTACTTGTTCACATGACTACATATATAATTGCAAAAAATATTCTTTTTTTTGCTCATCCAAACTGTTACAGTATATGTTGTGGAATTAAGTCCCTATATTCTGACCGATTCATCCTTATGAAAATGTCATCAGAAGTGATACTCCCAGAGAATGTTATTTCATTTCATCTAGGCTTTTTCTGAGAGTCACCCAGTTCCATCAGCTGAGCGTACCATCCAGTAGTGTTGTGAAAACATCCTGTTGAACGCTGCATGGCTGAAGCGTGATGCTGAAAATGTCCACCAGTACCTCCTGCAATGCAAAGCGTCACCAACTGCTGTGTGAGCTCATCTACCTCAGACATCCCAGCTGCTGTGGCCCAACTGTTTTGGCATGAGGAGGAAGAGCTGCTATTCAACCGTTGGATAATGCACCAAGAAAACTGGAGTCTTTTCTTACACTAATGGGGACTGGACAATGAACATAGTTTATTGGCTCCTACTCAAATTCAGAAGTAAATTCTATTAAAAATGTTACCAAAAGTTAGCAACAAAGAAACAAACCAACCACCCTGTAAATATATTAGTAATAAAATAGAGCATAACAAAACTGAAATGTCCTTAAGGCTTGTCAGTGGTCAAAATATTTAATATACTCCTCCCTTACACCTTCTGATGATTTTTTAACCATTCCTTTCCCTTTTTTTCTAAAAAATAAAAGGAAAACAGAAACCAGAGTTTTCTTGGCAAGTTGAATGTTACAGTTACAGCAAGTCAAGGGCAGGAGTGAGTTTAGCCACTGAGCACATCTGAAAACACACTGAAAGTCAGCAAAAGCACGTACAAGTTGTGTAGAATCATCCAATTAAGAAAGACAGATTGGCATAATTTTTAAGTGTAGTTCTTAGCTGAAGGTTCTGGGAAACAAGATCTTGGTTCAGATTTTCAAGGCTTAAGTCTCTCTTGTCTTATCTTTTGATAAATAAAATATTTTGTGTCTTGTCTTTTCTCTCTCCCCCTTTTTTGTTTCATTTGCTAATATTATCAGAGATTGCAAATTTGTATGGAAACATGTTTCTCAGCCACATTTAAAAGAAATTATCCCCCCTCCTTCTGTCTTTTTTTATACCTTACTCCTACATGCAAGGAAGATTTAGTATTGTGATTGGATCCTTCTGGGCCAGTATAAGGTCTCATCTCACTGAATGCATATAACCCAGTAGTTTGAAAAAGGTGTTTCAAAAACAAAACACTGCTGTAACCCCTTGTGATTGCAGCTTTCCATTCCACTTTATTTTGTAATGTTTGGTAATTGGATTCAGAAGCCTTAAACTTACACTAGTTGGCATGATGATAAAAAATATAAGCTTTGTGCCTGTTGTGTCTGGAAGGATGTGTCCAAGAACGGAGACAGGCTCAGAAAGTAACTACAGCTCTTTATTAGTGACTTCAGATCTGAGCAAAATGCCCTAGCCGCAGCAGCCCCTTTTATAGAGCTGGCTGCGGCTATACGGCCAATGACAGAGGTTTAAGCTTGCCGTGCTTAGTTAGCCCAATCGCGGCAGCCCGTTTACCAGCCAATCAGATCAGTCCGGAGCGACCAATCACGACCCGCTGTTAGCGGACCAATCTGCTTTGCAGGCTTTCAAGCCTGCTAGTCCGGAACACCCCTCCCCTCTAGGTTCCGTCTAAGGGGTGGGGTTATATAGTCTCGCAGGTAGGCGGGTCTTCGCACCTGTCTACCTGACTTGCGTTGTTCAAAATGTCTTTGCTCGGTCTCTGGTTCCGACAGGCTGCTTGCCGGAAATCCCTGGAATGGTGAGCTGGTTCTGTAGCTGTGACTCCCTTCAGGTGACCTCGGGATGAGTGGCACGCCTCCTTCGTTGCTGGCGCTTGGGCTCACAGGGTTCGCTGGACCTGTTCGGTTGCTGCTACTAGGTGAGACGATCACTTGCCAAGGTTCTTCATCAACTGGTGAGTATTGTAGGCTTTGATGTGGTGATTGTGGGGTTCTTTCTTCTATACCAGATGTTGGTTCAATTTCAGAACCCCCGATTTCCCTTCCCCCTCTGGTTTCGTGGTTAGGGCCACCGATGGGGGATGTGGTTAGCCTGGATCACAGCTGGTCGATGTGGCGTTTCCACACTCTCCCATCTGTGGTCTCTAGCCGGTACGAGCGGGGGCCTGTAACTTGAGTTATTTGGGCAGGGATCCACAGAGGGTCGCCTGTAAAGTTCTTTGCAAATACAGGGTCTCCTACCTTAAAGGCACGGTGTTTACTGCTGGAGCCCAAGGGTTTCTCCGGGGTGTATGCAGGATGTAGGCGGTCTAGCAGAGATCTGAGTTTTCTGGCCATCAGAAGTTCAGCTGGGCTTTTGTTGGTTGTAGTGTTTGGTGTAATATGCTGGAGAAGGAGCATCCTGGTGACTTTATCGTGGATGTTGCCATGTTCCATTTTTTGTAGTGTTCTTTTTGTGAACTGAACCATTCGTTCAGCTCTACCATTTGCCGCCGGGTGAGCTGGTGATGTCAGTGCGTGACATATGCCACGGTCTGCTAAGTATTGTTCAAAGGCTAAGGCGGTAAATTGAGGGCCATTGTCGGATACCAGGACATCTGGTAACCCGTGCGTTGCAAAAAGTCTGTTCAATTTTTTGATGACCACATCTGTGGTGGTGGTCTTCATTTTATTAACCTCGAGCCAGTTAGAGTATGCGTCTACTGTTATCAGGAAGGTATGCCCTTTTGTGGGTCCCGCAAAATCGATATGGATGCGCGACCAGGGGCCTCTGGGCGTTTCCCATTCGGCTGGTGAGGCTTTTGGTGGGGCTGAGTGTGTCTCTTGGCATTTGCTACAAGTGGCGACCCAGGTTTCAATTTGTTTGTCCATACCTGGCCACCAGGCGTAGCTCCTTGCCAGCGCTTTCATGCGCATGATGCCCGGGTGTCCATCGTGCAGTAATTGTAGAACTTTTTTTTGTAGTTTTGCTGGTATGACCACTCGGTCTCCCCACAATATGCACCCTTTTTGTGAGAAGAGTTCTGTTTGTCTATTCTTAAAGGGTTTAAAGGTTTCGTTGGGTTCGATTTGTGGCCATCCCCTCTCCACCCAGCCAAGAACTCGTGCCAAGCATGAGTCTTTTTTGGTGTCCAATGCGATGTCTTGCGCTGTTAGTGGAGGCGAGGGAAGAGTCTCAATTTGTAGTGTTGATAGTGTGGAAGCCGGGTCATCTTGGAGTTCTGGTAACGGAGAGCGGCTCAAAGCGTCTCCGTGGGGAATGGTTTTCCCCGGGCGGTGCTTTAATTGGTAGTCGTAGGCGGCTAAGAACTCCGACCATCGTGTCATTCTGGGGGATAAAATATGTGGAGTAGGTTTATCGCCTGCCAGGATGCCAAGTAATGGTTTATGATCTGTGATGATGGAGAATGATCTTCCATACACATACTCGTGGAACCTTTTGATTGCAGATACGATAGCGAGGGCTTCCTTGTCTAGATGACTATAGTTTCTTTCTGTTTTTGACAGTGTTCTTGAAAAAAATGCAATAGGCGCCTCTGTACCATTTGGCAAGACGTGGCTCAAGATGGCTCCTACTCCAAAAGGTGAGGCGTCGCAAGTCACAGTTAGTGGGAGTGTTTCATTGTATTGGATGAGCACTGCATCCGAAGTTAAAAGGTCCTTTACACGTTGAAAGGCAAGTTCTTCCCGTCGTCCCCAAATCCAGGAAGCCTTTTTATCGAGGAGTCTATGAAGGGGTTCAGCAACAGTCGCCTTCTGAGGTAGGAAAATGTTATAAAAGTTAATGAGACCCAGGAAGGCTTGAAGGTCTGTTTTGTTTTGTGGTCTCGGGGCATTTTTGATTGCAGCCAATTTCTTTTCCGTAGGGTGAATTCCTTGTTTGTCAAGGAGGTAACCAAGAAATTCAACCCTTTCAGTGCATAACTGGCACTTTTCTTTCTTGACCTTGAGGCCAGCGTCTTGGAATTTTTGTAGGACTGTTCTCGGTCGTTTTTCTAGCTGACTCCTTGTTGGGGCGGCTATTAACACGTCGTCGAAGTAGGGCACGACCCCTTTAATGCCCTGCAACAACCTTTCCATCAGACTTTGGAAAATGCCTGGTGCTACGCTTACTCCAAACTGGAGTCTGTTACACTTGAACGCGCCTCTGTGCGTGACTATGGTTTGGGCTTCGGCGGTTTCAGCATCAACCGGCAGCTGTTGATAAGCTTGGGCCAGGTCAAGCTTTGCGAATATTCTGCCACCCCCAAGTGAGTGAAGGAGATGCTGGACCACGGGTACCGGATAGGCGCTCTGCTGTAAAGCGTGGTTGAGGGTGGCCTTGTAGTCCCCACAGATTCTCAAGGATCCGTCAGGTTTTATGGGAGTTACAATTGGGGTTGTTAGGAATAACAAGGTTACCTAACATAGTTTGGGTAAAATAATATATATAAACTATGATAGTAAGTTTAAGTGTGTGTCACTTTAAACTGCAAAGCATGTAATTTTGGGTGCGGTTGTAAAACCGCCATAAGAGGGAGCAAGAGAACCTGCTGGATTGCTGACTATGCTGGATTGATGGTTTGCTAACTGCGTGTTCCCTGCTGCTGAGTTTTTGAACGTCGAAGGAAGAAAGGAGGTTTGACTTCTTTATATCTCTACTGCGAGGAGATATATTACTGGACTGATATTTGTAAGTTTACTAACCTCTTTTTCGACACTGGACTTTGCAACTGAATAATCCCCGAACGGACTGAACTAGTGAATGATATATGGACTGTTTGACTATGCAAAAACTCTTACTGGAATAAACTATTTAACTAGCACAGTGTATCTGTTTTACTGAGTGTAAGCTACAAAAACGTTTATCTCACATATTTGCCTGCCTGCCTGACTGCCATGCACATTCTGCTAGGGTGTATCCCTAACAGGGGTCTCCCAGCGGGCGTGATCAATGGGTTCTAACACGCCTTGTGCAATTAGTTTGTCCAGTTCCTCATCAATTTTTGGTTTGAGAGCAAAAGGGACACGGCGTGGTTTTAAACGAATGGGCGCGATGTCAGGGCGGAGATTAAAAGAGATAGGGGACCCCTTGTACTTGCCTAGTTTTTCGCTGAAGACTTCTTGGAAGTCCCGGACGAGGGCTGCTTCCCAATCTTCGTCTACAGTCTGATTGATGCCTGCCATTTCGATTCCTAATGGCGCGAACCACTGTAGACCCAGTAGGCTGGGTCGGTCTCTGTCAAAGATGGTGAGAGGTAGTATTGCGGTGTGGTTCTTGAAGGATACCTGGAAATGACTGGAACCAGCGACCGGAATCCGGTTGCCCTGGTAGTCTTTTAATATGAGTCTCTGAGTGCTGAGGTCCTGGCGGCGGATGTTGGGGATCAGCTGCTTCAGGGTTTTCCAGCATATCATGGATAGGGAAGACCCGGAGTCCACTTCCATGATGCGCGGTCGATTTTCAATGTTGACCTCTACACGGATTTTTCTAGTGTCTAAAGATGAGGCGTGGCCGATGGTGATGGTCTGATGTGCTTCTTCCCGTCTGGGTGTGCCGGTAAACTTCCGGTTTCTGTTGTACTGGCTCCACTGGTTGTTTGGGCGGTCACGATTAGTGGTGGGGTTGCCATCTGTTTGTTGAAGACTGTTTTCTTTCCATTTGGGACTGGTTCCTCTTTTATTCCGGCATACTTTAGCAATATGCCCTCTTTTATCACAGAACCGACAGATGGCGTCTAGGAATCTGCATTCGGATCGTGGGTGGTTCCCACCACATCCGGCACATTGGAAGTTCGATTTACGACTCTGCTGGTCTCGTTGTTCGCGCTCTGACCGGAGTCTATGGACTTCTTCTTCCTTACTATCTGATGAGGACTCGATGTCTTCATGGTGGGTGGCTGATGTGTATTTCTCTGATGGCGTTGCTGTATCGTTGGTGGGTTGGCGGTTTGCCCCATTGGCCCGGCGCATCTGTGCTGCTGATTTGCGGGTGGCTTCTGCTGCGGTGGCGTCAGCTATTGAGTCTGCGAGGGAGATGTCTCCTTTGGCCATGATTTTGCTTTGGACCGTGGGGTCTCTTAGCCCCAGGACAACTCGATCCCTCATGGCTTCTTCGAGATTAGCGAAGCCACACAACCCGCCTAAATTCCTTAGGTCAGCTACAAAATCCCCGATGCTCTCACCTTCGCGTTGGTCCCTTTGATAAAATTCGTGCCTGCGGATGAGAGTCGGTACTGCCGGTGCGTAGTGGTTGCGAAGGATGGGAGCAAGGGTATCCCAGTCCATCGATTTAACTTCAGCCGGTTTTGCCAGCCCTTTGGCCATTTTAAAAACGGCAGGTCCGCAATGCGTCAGGAAAACTGCTCGTTTTTTGCTGGGCGTGGCGTCCTTCAGATTGTTGGGCTCTAGGAACATCTGAAACCTGTCCATGTATGAGTTCCAGTCTTCGCTGGCCGGATCGAACGGGGCGGGTGGTATAGCGCTGCTGGCCATTCTGCCGATGTCTGCGCGCTGTCAGCCACGTGCTCTTGTTGATCGTAGGTGGTGCTCAGTCAGCTCTGCTGTCTCCGGATCCCATCCTCGTCGCCAGTGTTGTGTCTGGAAGGATGGGTCCAAGAACGGAGACAGGCTCAGAAAGTAACTACAGCTCTTTATTAGTGACTTCAGATCTGAGCAAAATGCCCTAGCCGCAGCAGCCCCTTTTATAGAGCTGGCTGCGGCTATACGGCCAATGACAGAGGTTTAAGCTTGCCGCGCTTGGTTAGCCCAATTGCGGCAGCCCGTTTACCAGCCAATCGGATCAGTCCGGAGCGACCAATCACGACCCACTGTTAGCGGACCAATTCGCTTTGCAGGCTTTCAAGCCTGCTAGTCCGGAACAGTGCCATCAGTTGCTGAATAGAGTAGCATGTTCCTGCTTACCAATTTCATATCCAACATCACTCCTCCCTTCAAATTTTTACAGTTCCCCTTTTTAAATTACATTTTTCTAACATTCATACTTGCTGTGGCTTTGTTAATTGAAGAAGATCATCAGACCCTAGCTATCAAACTGCTTCCCTGGAAACATGTTTTTGTTCTAATGTTTTAAAAGAAAAACAAAAAAGTTGGCATTAATAAAAAGGAAAGTCAATGTGAAATTAAAGTGCCTTGGTTTTGGTGTGTGTATATTGGCATAATAAGATATTTTGTACACAGCCTTGTATGTATGACCATGGCTATGAAACAATTGAAATGTATTGTGGTACGTGAGTTTCCCTCTTTTAGCTGCATTTTGGTGTTTCCATTCAAATTCAGAAATAGACCTGGGTTTAGTTAAGGACAGTGTAGTCAGCGTTAAAACACATTTGACTTCCTGCCATTTTCTACCTAAGCCCATTGCAATTGTAGTGTTTTGTTTGGTTTTTAAACAAATTTTATTTTCAAGACAAACAATACATAAATACACATAAACACAAAAACATAATAACATAAAAAATCTCTTTTCTGAAAGTTGCTTAGTCCCGGGTTAAAACTCTTGGTACAGACACAAATTCAAATTCATATTCATTTTACATACCATTTCATATCTTATTAACATTTTCAATTTTCTATATGACTTCTCCTCTCTTTTAAATTTTCTCAATTTTATTTTATTTTATTTATCTCCTCTCAATTCATATCATAATATTTATTATTCTTTGTCTGTTCTATTCCAGCCAACCATTTATTTTTCTTCTTTAAAAAAAGAAGAAAGACTTCTCCTGTACACTATATGGAGTATGATGCCTTTATCTCTTTCCCCACTTAATATAAAACACATGACATACATTGGGATTCTGTCTGGTACATTCTAAAATTATACTATATTATCAAAAGTAATACAAATCTATTCATTAATATTGATATTCATTCATATCTTAAACGTTTAACTCATTGCTTTTCAATTAAATCACATACTTTTGTGGGAGCCCTATTTTCCATAATTATCCCCCCCCCCCCACATCACATATTATAGCTCGATATTTCATTAAAATGTTCCTCCCTTCTACTTCAAATCTCATTTCACAAAGAATTTCACTAATATACCATATTCTAATCCTTAATATTAACAATCATTTATATCTTAAACATTTTATCCATTTCAATTAAATATCATGCCTTTGTGGGAACTCTTATGCTTTCCAAAAAGTATTACCCCCCCCCCCCCACATCACAATCTTGAATCATATTTCATTACAGTACTCCCTTTTTCTTAACCAAAAATTTCACTAATTTATATTAAATATTTTATCACATTTTAAGTTACATATTGTTTCTAATTTTCTATGATTACTTCTAAATACAGGTATAAAAATGCAGTCTTATGTACCTTTCTAGAATCCCTTTAACAATAAGATTTATCCATTATCTCTAAAAAACTTTTGATTCTTAACATCTTGCTCCCCACCATTAGGGCTTCTCATCCCTTCCTTTCTCTCTTGCTTCTTCTTCTCCTTGTCCTCTTTAACCCCTTGTCTCTCCACCTCCCTTTTATTCTGCTTTCCCCCTTTCTGTTGTTTCTTAACATAATGTCCCCTTTTCACCTTATTCTTCTCTTTTTGGGCTGTTTTTCCAGATCTTAAAGACCTTTTTTCCTTTTTCTCTTGCTTTTTTACTTCTCCAGTCAAAGTCATTTGTTCATCAAAGATGGCTTCTTCTTCTTCTTTGTCCCCATCATCCTCATTCTGCTTCACATAAGTATAAACCGCCATTTCTAAGTATTGAAAAATAGTGTCAAGACCATCTTCCCCTCCTTGTTTTTCTCTTTCATATTTTTGATATATAAGTTTCAATCCATCCATAGATGATGCCATTGTGTAGAGAAAAAGTTTTTCCAAACAACCACCCAGATGTTTTAATCAGAAGTAATTTCCAAAGGTTCCAAAATCACCAAACAATCCAAACAGACTATTTCTTTTAGATACCTTCTTCTTCTTCACTTTCTCTTTCTGGAGTTAAAGTAATCACAAATCCTTTTCAAATATATTTTTTGGAAGTTTTTTAATGTTTAAGAACTCTGCAATTCTAGGCAATCTTCTCCTTATTTTCAATTTTTGCTCTGATTTTTTTCACTCTCCCTTCCCACTCACAGCCAAAAAGGTGTTTTTTTTTTCCGCTGTCACTTTAGGAAGGAGAGTAGAACAAAGAAAAAACTTTCCCCTTTAGAGTATTCGCAGCTTGTAACTCTCACAAGGAATATTTCTCCCGTCTTGTCCCGGTTAGAAGCAACTTTCACTGTTCTTCCAGCTTTCTCCCTCCTGCACCTGCTTTCCCGGCTGCAGCTTTCTTTGTGGCGGCCATTGCTGACCGCCGTTCCTCCGCCTCGGGAAAAGGGGGTTTAGCCAGCTGGGGAGGGGGTTTGCGGCACCCCCAAACCCCTTGCCGGATCCCCCCTGTCTTCAGCTGCCTCTACGGGGCAGCTATATCCCCCAGATCCAAATGGATCGGGGGAACCTTGGCGGAGAACGCAGCAGGGATCGCGCGGTCGTGAATCCCTGCCGCCGCCGAAAGCTTGCCACAATTGTAGTGTTTTTGTACAGCTCACATCCATTGCAGTAGAACTTGTTACTAGAACAATCCAAAATTAATCCTTACCCTTTTAATTTGGGTGTGTGTGTGGAGTCCTTGTGCATTTATTTTATGCAATTCATGTTCATTACAGGGGATCTTCAATATGAGACATTTAGGTTGGATTCAGACTTAAACTTTAGTTATATCCAGATCTTGCTGAAATAAATGGTGCCTAAGTTAAACTATGGCTGTCCTGTGCCATTGATTTCAGTGGGACTTAAAGTCAACTAAGTATAACCCTTAATCAACTAACTAACCTTTAACACTTTTTTTAATGCATACCTCTAATTAAAAAAAACCACATAGCTGAAAAGGCATCTCAGAGTGTGTTTATGTCATTCCCTTGGTAGAGTGGGACTCTGAGGGAGAGGAGGAACAGCTGACAGGGAGTGGAGGTGTGGCTCCTGAGGTTGTAGAGGAGGCTGGGGAAGGGCAGAGGCCGGCTGGGCAGTCAGAGGAGGACCCAGGCCCATTCACTCTGTATCCTAGGGCACGCAGGGAGGAGAGGATAAGGGAGAGACGTGGTCTACTTGGGAGGAGAGGGCCTTGATCCTCTTCATGGGCTGCAGCTGTGACAACTGGATAAGAAGATGGTCATGCGTATGGGCAAGTGCTGGAAACAAAGCATGGAAATATCTCTAGTTTATTGTTCCTCTCTGAGTTTGGCGTCCTTCCCAGTGTGTGTTCTGATATCTGTGGACATCTTCAAGCCCTTATCTTGCCTCGCTTGTGTTGTTTTTTACTCTTTATAATTTAAACGGCATTTCCTCCTTGTAACTGCTCATGTGGGAATTTTTTGTCTTCAGTCAAGGATATTTGGAGCGTAGAAGCAAAGTGAAGGAATAAAAGGGGCTTTATACCTGTTTTTTGTGACTGTTCCCTGGGTCATCACAAGTACGAAGTTCTAACCATTTCACCAATTATCTGGCATAAGTACCAGAATAACATAAAAGTCTAGTGCTTAACAGTGAATGAAGTCTAATACAGTATTTATCAGGGAGCCATGTAGGTAACTCTTATATTTACTGAGTCAAGGTTAAGATATAGGTAGTCCTGCACTTATGACCACAAGTGAGCCTGAACTTTCCGTTGCTAAGGAGGACAGTTAAGTGAGTTTCCCCCCATTTTATGACCTTTCTTGCCACAGTTAGGTGAATCGCTGTAGTTAAGTTAGCAACACTGTTAAGTGAATCTGACTTCCCCGTTGACTTGTCAGAAGGTCACAAAAGGTGATCACATGATCCCGGGACACTGCAACTGACATGCCAATTGCCAAGTGTCTGAATTTTGATCTTGTGACCATGGGGCTGCTGCAACCAATGTGAAAAAGGTCATAAGTCACTTTTCAGTGCCGTTACAACTAAACTCACTAAATGGTTGTAAGTCGAGGACTACCTGTATATTCATTGTAAGGTCTTAAAGGAGAATAGGAATACAAATTGAGTGTAATTGCTTCTGGTGACCCTTCACTTTTGATAATTGATAGTCAATATATGTGCACATATGTAGAAAAATAATAAAATGTGTGATAACTGGTTACACTGTGCAGTGGTTAGAATGCAGTATTGCAGGCTTCCATCACTTCAGCAGTTCGATTCTCACCGACTCAAGGTTGACTCAGCTTTCCTTCCGAGGTCGGTAAAATGAGGACCCAGATTATTGGGGGCAATATGCTGACTCTCTTAGAGAGGGATGTAAAGCACTGAAGTGTGTCAGGATTCCGGCAGTTATTCCAATTAAATCATGAGAATCAAGCCACACTCCCAAAACTAAAAAAGATTTATTTGAAGTTAACATTCTATGTCCGGCATTAACCTGGGCGTAGCCAACTCTGAGATACGTAATTCACTGTCACCCTTGATCCTGCTTCCCCTACCCCACCCCTCTGGGTGTATTATCCAATGAAAAACGTCCATAGCCAAGAGTCATCAATCATGCTCTCCAATTAGATTTTTGTGTGGCAGAAGCTTCAATCATCTAATCAGTCTTTGAAGAAAATATGAATGGAATGTACTTTCGATTCCACACTTCTGCCTGCTCTTTGAAACTCCCCCCACTTCTTTGTCAACTATAAAATGTGTATACAAAATGTTTTATGAGTTGACATGGTGTATAAGTGCTATTGCTATTCAGGATGAACTTTTTGTATAGCGTTTGTCAGAAGAGAGAATTGCTCAGTGGCTGGTCTTTAATCACATATTCTAGAGCAGGGGTGTCAAACTGGGGGCCTGCAGGCCAGATGCATCACGCATAGGCCAAGCCCACCCCGGCTTCGCAAAGGCAAAAAACGTGATACATCACATGACAAGATCGAGTTTGATGCCCGTGTTCTAGAGATAAGTTTTCAGACTATAGGATTGCCTGAGGCTTTACAGCAACCTTCAAGGAAATGTCCAAGTTTATTTTGTTGCATTGTCAGAGTATATACATGATCAGTAATAGATGTCTTACTATCTTAGATTTCATGCAGGTACTTGGAACATTTTTTCCATTTTTTAATACTTAAATTGCAAGTTGACTTTATATTTTTTTTTCTTAATAAAAGTTTTATTTAAGTTTTCACAAAACATACAAATACAAATAAAATATCTTTTTTTGAGAACAGCGTGGCCCCGGGTTATCACTTCTCCATACAGACATAAGCTCAATACATATTTATCTTATACATTCTAATCCATATCTTATAACTATTTTTGCAATTTTTTCGATAGCTTTTCCCTTTCTTTACTTCCTATAGCCTTATTTTAAATTATCTCATTCCTTAATTCAATTACATATCTTTTTCTAATTTTTAAAATCTTTCTAATCAATGTTTTTATACTTTTGTCTGTCCTGTTTACAATTTCATATTATCTTTTCTCATAAAACAAATTTTCCCCTGTAATTACTAGACTGGAGTGTAACACCTTTGTCTCTTTTTTCAAATCTTATTTAAAAATTTAAGTTACACCTTTACAGTTATAATATTCATTTTCTAACCTCTATTTTAAAACACATACCTATTTTCAATCGAATTCTGCTCGGTACATTCCCTTAAAAATACACACTAAATTCTTAAAAGAAAAAAGTATATATGTATATATATCTGTGTATATACGTATAACAATAGTAAATAGAATAATTACTCTATTGGAGTACAGCTCTGCCATTAATATTAATAACAATCTTTTACATTTCTATTTTAACAAACATTACCTAGTAATATCAGTTGTCTTTCACTTTAATCATCTATATTTCATATTTTACTTATTACTGTCTTGAAATAAAAAACCAAACAATAGTTATTAACAGTAGTCAATAAAGTTATTATTCTTATTCAAGTTCATCTTGTCAACTGATAAAAATCTTCCATGTTTCTTTTCAGTTTTTTTTAAACGTTCTTTTTAAATCATTGAGAGCCTTATTCTCTTTACAAACAAATATTCCACTACCCCAAAATACAATTCACCATGGAAACAGAAGCTAACAATCAACTT
>NW_020719589.1:0-13489 GCF_900518725.1 Notechis scutatus | reverse complement strand
AATTTCAGCAAAGACAAATAGAGAATAAATGGAAAATACCAATGAAGGAGCCCAAAACGAAACAAAAGTTATGGAATTCATTCTTCTTGGCTTCCCTGGATCTCATTATCTAAAAATATTCATTTTTACAATCTTTCTTATCATGTACACTCTAACAGTTTTAGGAAATGTTGCCATTATCATGATTGTAACTGCAAATCAACGTCTCCATACTCCCATGTACTTCTTCCTTAGCAATCTTTCTTTTCTTGAAATTTGGTATACAACAGCCTGTGTACCAAAGACACTTGTCACCATTCTTGGATGGAATAGAACTATATCTTTCATTGGGTGCATTATGCAGATGTACTTTGTTTTTGCCTTGGGTTGCACAGAATACTTTCTGCTATCCGTCATGGCTTATGACCGATATTTGGCCATATGTTACCCACTGCAATACACTACTATCATGAACTTCCATTTCTCCAGCATGCTAGCAGCTAGCTCTTGGCTCTGTGGATTCATCATTATTTCCATACCAGCTTTTCTGATCTCAAGGTTAACCTTCTGTGGACCCAATGTGATTAACCATTTCTACTGCAATATTGATTCCTGGATAATTCTGGCCTGCAGCAGTACGTATAATGTTGAAATTGCAATGTTTGTTATAGCTATCTTTGTTATACTGGGATCCTGTACGATAACTCTACTTTCCTACATTTATATCATCTCTACCATCCTTCGTATTCCTTCAGCAAAAGGGCAGCAAAAAGCATTTTCTACATGTTCCTCCCATCTTGCTGTTGTTATTATTTGGTATGGTTCCACTATTTTTCTCTTTGTTAAGCCTTCTAAATCGACTTATTTAGAAATGACCAAATTGGTGAACATTTTGAACACAATTTTAACTCCCTTCCTGAATCCCTTTATTTACACACTAAGGAACAAAGAAGTAAAGGAGGCATTTAGACATTCATTGCATTGGAATGGTTGATTGTTTGTAACCAACAAATCAATATTAAAAAGAATGTCTATTTGTTGCTCACAAAAAAGAAGTTTTAGTATGAACAGTTTCTAAAGAAAATCTATTGTTTGTTCTTGAAAATATATTTATAAGTTTGTATATTTATGAAACTTCACTAAGATATCCAAAGAAACAATGAACACTCAAGCATTGGTATTCTTGTAGTTACGTTGAAAAAAATTAAGACATTTTCTATTGTTTAATCTCTAATTCTTTAATAGTGTTTAACATGCTGTTTCATCTGTGCCAATTTATGGACATCTATGTGTGAGAGAGAGAATTTTCAGAGCATTAACATTTTGTTCTTTCATTTTCAGTTTTTTCCCCATTTCATTTGCATTCTTTCACTCTTCTTTCTTTCACCTTCCCAATTGACGTACTGCACGGTGATTAAGCCAATTTAGTAGTGGTTCAATACAGAAGGATATACATGGAAAATTACTTAAAGAAAAAAGTAATATGTAAAGGTATAGAAAATAACAGAAAAATAATCTAATGAATTATACAGTACTTTGAAGTGATAAAGCAAGGGGACATTTAGAGAAGAAATAAATGTACTTGTCTCCATTCAGCTTTCCTTCAATCTTGACCAGTCTCCCAGTCCCTGCTGCTGAAAAATATACCCACAGCATGATGCTGCCACCCCTAGGTTTCACTGTTGGGATCATATTGGGCAGACTAGAGAACCTTGTTGTTGCAGTCTGAGGGTCCTTCGGGTGCTTTTTTGCTCCAAGCAGGTTTGTATGTGTTTTGCACTTAGGAGAAGCTTCCATCTAGCCACTCTACATAAAGCCAAAATCAGTAAAGCATTGCAGTAATGGTCGTACTTCTGGAACTCTGTCCCATCTCCACTCTCTGGAGCACAATAAGAGTGACCATTGGGTTCTTGGTCACTTCTCTTACTAAAGCCTTTCTCAGGCTTACTCATATGTGAGACAAACGTTTTTGTAGCTTACACTCAGTAAAACAGATACACGGTGCTAGTTAAATAGTTTATTCCAGTAAGATTTTTAGCATAGTCAAACAGTCCATATATCATTCACAAGTTCAGTCCATCCGCGGATTAATCAGTTCAAAATCCAGTGTCGAAAAAGAGGTCAGTAAACTTACAAATATCAGCCCAGTAATATATCTCCTCGCAGTAGAGATATGAAGAAGTCAAACCTCCTTTCTTCCTTCAGCAACAGCAGAGAACACGCAGTTAACAAACCATCAATCCATCATCGTCAGCAAGCAATCCAGTAAGCCAGCAATCAATCAAGTTCTCTTGCTCCCTCTTATGGCGTTTTTACAGCCGCACCCAAAATTACATGCTTTGCAGTTTAAGGTGACACACACTTAAACTCACTATCATAGTTTATATATATTATTTTACCCAAACTACGTTAGGTAACCATGTTATTCCTAACAATCACTACATGCCAATAATTCTTTGAAAGCCAAGTAAAACAGAGGAAGGAAGGGTCCCAATTGCATGGTTGCAGCTGCCATCTTGACTGCCCTTATGTGTATGGTTAGCTGCCCATCATAGCACCTTGAGATGAGCAGTCATATATATAAATAAATTAAATGCATACATAAATTTCCCTGCCAGCAACTTTTTACATTCTAGGAGAATACTGTAAAGCCTCTCAGTCAAAAACATTTACTTCAGATAATCAGAGAATTACCTCCCAATTGAAGTATAGTTAATATTAAGTTATGAATTAAGCCACATTTAAGTTGGAAGAGTCTGAAGATGGGCCCAGAACTATATGAAACCAAACTGAGTCCGCATGCATTCCTTGAACCCACTGCCAATCAGAGCTGCTCAGCAACCTGTGGCAAGTACTATTATCTCAGATAGTTTTTGACTTAAGTGGGTTATCATGTGACTGACCTGATTTTATGACCTTCTTTTTTTTGTAGTGGTAATTAGCAAATGCTTTGATTGTGAATCAACTGCCATGGTAGTTAAGTGAATGTTGCAATCATTAAGTGAATCCAATATTCACTATGTGGTATTTTTGCAAAATAAATGCCTCTTTATGGCAAAGAGGTGACTGCAGGAGACTGCAAATGGACATTAATGTGGGCTAGTTGCCAAGGGCCAGAAATTTGATCACATTACCATGGGACAGGCAGTCAGAACTTCAGAACCAAGTTATAAGTACATTTTCAGGTGGCCCATCATAAATTCAAAAAATCTCTGTGACTGGTTATAACTTAAGAGCTGTTTGTATTAGCACCTGGTTATACATGATCAAATTGTTCATGATCATGAACCCTAAAAGCAGTAAAGAAAAGGACCCAGGTTAAGAAAACAAACACTTTTTTTTTAACTTGAAGGAACTATATATTGAGAAATATGGAAACTGACAGATTATAGCTCATATTCCTTCAAGAAAACAGTGTCAGACATTGTACTCCTTAGCTTTCAGAACTCAGGGTACAGAATAACAGAGTTGGAAGGGACATGGGATGTATTCTAGTCCAACCCCTTGTTCAGATAGGAAACCTTATACCATTTCAGACAAATGACCTAATCTTGTTAGGAATTGATAGTCACCTAACAGTTGGGTTGGAAATATATAAACCAGGATAGACATTTAATACCGTCTCTTTAAGGGAATGATGTAATTGTAATTGTGTGTGGTTCCTCAAACAGCCATAAGATTGAGCCAGAAACCCGGTTTCCTAGTTGCTAGCTGTTGCTAGATGTTCTGATGTTTGATGTTGGTTGGTTTGCATTTTTCCCTATTGATTGTTGCTGATCGTTGTTCTTCTTGGATTGCTGTGAGTCTATTAAACTGAACTGTGTATAATACTGGAATTTGATTTTGGATTATCCCTGGACTAAATACTGACTGCTTTAGACGTATATGACTTGGACTGCTTGTTGGACTTTGTTTAACTGTTTACTAGAAGTAAAACCTACATTTTACTTTTCAGTGTATCTATGTGCTGGTTGTATATTATTCAATACCACTCTCACTATGTCTCCCTGTGTGCACTCATTCTCCTAAGGGGGAATTACCTCAACAAATCTCTTCTTGAAAACTTCATGCATTGGGACATACACAACTTCTGGAGGCAGGACATTTCATTGATTAATTGTAACTGCCAGGAAATTTCTCCTCAGTTTTAGGTGAATACTGTCCTTGATTAGTTTCCATTCATTGCCTCTTGTCCTGCCTTCAAGATTTTTAGATAATAGTTTTGTAGCAGTCCCTTAGATATTGGAATACTGCTATCATGTCACATCTTTTCATTAAACTGGACATACCTAATTCCCAAAACTACTCTTTATATTTTTAAGCCTACAGCTAAAGACAAACATTATTTCTGTTCAGAATATGGCCCAAAATTGATGCTTCGTGATCACTTTGGGTTGAATTAGGGTCAAATATTTGTGTTGTTGCAGCCTAAAATTTTTCAGGAGTAAGTCATATATCATAGAGAAAAAGTCCCATAAATGAAGATGAGTTTAGAAAAGAAAATATAATTTATATATAATTTTTAAGATTAGTTTTTTTTTTAAACAAATTTTATTAATTTTACAGACAAACAAAGCATCATTAAACATTAAAGACATTGAACCTCTTTCCATTATAAATTTTACAAGCCAAATAAAACATTGTTTTATACAATACAATTCTAATATATCCCATTTCCACTTAAATATTTTTTTAGCAGATTTCTCATTATTTCTCTTTACTCTTATTCAATTACATTTCTTCTATATTTATCCATTTTTTACTCATCATATTCATATTTCCCTCTGCCATGTTTACAAATATTCCTCTCGCTTTCTCCCAAGGTTTTATTAAATCTCAATCAGACATACACACACAAAACACAAAAACATAAAACTTCTTTTTAAAAAGTAGCTTGGGCCCGGATTACCTCTCTTTGTATGGACTTCAATTAAATTCATGTTCAACTTATATGCCATTACCTATCTTATTACCCTTCTATATCTTTATTATAACTTCTCCCCGCTTTCCACTCTCCTTAATTCTATTTTATTTATTTCATCTTAATTTAAATCATTATATTTGTATCTTTTGTCCATTCTTTTCAATTATCCATTTATCTCATTCATATTAGAAAAAAAAATATTTCTCCTGAAATCACTAATCGAAGTATGATGCCTTTCCATCGCTCCCCTACATTAACATCTAATTCCCTATCTAATTCTGCTTAGTACATTCTACTTACTAAAATAGTAAATCCATAAAGTAATTAAATATATAATTAAACATTAAATCTCATAGCATTCCAATTATCTATTTCAAAAACAAATACCATAATAATAAGTTCATACGAACATCCACACAATAGTCAATTAAACTCTATACTTAAACTAAATGTTTTAGACATTCCTTTTAATATTTTATTAAATCTTAAAATCTATCATTATTAAACCTTTAATATTTTAATCTTTACTTAAGCCTTATAAAATCCTAATTTTCTAATTCTCATACAAATACTACAATACTATCATGTACCTTGCAGAAACATTTTGAAACAAAGTTATGCATTACCCATTATCCATAAAAAAAGATTTCTTCTCCACACCTTATTTCATACCTTTTTGGCTTTTTTCCCCCTTCTTCCTTCCTATCTTATCCCATCTGGTCTTTTTACCCCACTTCGCTCCCCCCCTCTGTTGCATTTCTCTTTTCTTTTGCTTTCTAACAGTATATTGATTTTGCATCTTATTTTTCTCTTTCTTGGATGTTTTTTTTTTAAATCTTATGTCCTTTTAGACTCATTAAAGATGGCTTCTTCTTCTTCTTCTTCTTCTTCTTCTTCTTCTTCTTCTTCTTCTGTATCCTCCATTAATTGCTGTGTTTGTTCATAAGTAGCAAGCGCCATTTCTAAAAAGCAAAAAATTTCTCTCACACCGTCTTTACCTTCTTTTTTTTATCCTCTCTCAGTTCATCAGCAGATAAAGCCATTATAAACCTTTTCTTCATTTTTTTTCTCTTCTTCTTTTTAGAACAACCAAGATAGTTCAAAACTAAAAACAATTCCCCAAAATCCCAAAGTCATCAAACAATCCAAACAGAACACAAAGTTCTTCACACTTTTTCTTCCTGGGGTAATATCAGTTGGCAAGGGAAAAAACAAACCCAATCTGTATTTTAAAGTCTCATTACAATGAACTTCCAATCTCAAAATCTTCCAGGCATCTCCTCCAGCAAAATCTTAATGAAAATTTTCTTTTTGTCCTCTCCCTTCCCACTTATAACAGAAAGCTTTAAATTTTTACCTTCTATAAAATAGCAGGATTTTCAATATCCATTTGTTAAATCCATGTGGAAGGAGAGTAAACTTTCTCTTAAAACACTTTCACTCGCCGCTTGTAAATCTCTTCTGGAAACAAAGTATCTTTCAAAAAATCAGAATTTTCAGGATATTACTTGTATTACTTCTATCTTACAGTCCAGTTCAGCCAAGAAACTTTCGCTTCAGCACTTTCTCTTCTTCCAGCACGATCTTGTCCAGCTGTCAGCTTCTTTGTGGCGGCCATCACAGACCGCCGCTCCACCGCCTTGAGAAAGAGGGTTGAGCTGGGTGGGGAAGGGGTCTGCGAAGACCCCAACCCCCTGTCCGGATCCCTCCTATCTTGGGCTGCCTCTTCATGGCAGCCCTAGCCTCCAGATCAATAGATTGGAGGCATCAAAGCGGCTAGCGCGGCAGGGATCGCGCAGGATCGCAAATCCCTGCCGCTCGCGAAGCCAACAAACCGGAAGTACCAATCAATTTTTAAGATTAGTTTTCTGTTAGCTTTCTGTTTATAATTTAACTTCACTACCGTTATTTAATTTACCTAATTTTCCTATTGAAAAAATATGCTCTCTTATATTCACTGCATTGTATACTGAGCAATGGAATGATTTATTTTATACACTGTGATTTACAGGAGTATCACAGTTATGTATTTGTATATTTAACAGATATTCCAGAAAAAAATTAATCCTGCCTTCAACCCTAGTATGTTAAAATAAAGTTTATCTGTATTGCAAAACACTGCATATGATTGCTTCTGGAGGGGGGAACACACCCACAAAACAGACACACATATACACACAAACCAAATCTAAACAACAACAACCAACCTTGATGCCTTCTTTATTTATTTCTTAAATATGCTGTCCATTTCACTGTTTCAGTGGCGTGCTAAAAGGTTAATACAAAACAATTAAAATTAGAAAAGTTTAAATGAAGAGTAAAAACCAAAAGAATAAGTGACATGGGTGTGGGAATCTTCTCTCTATCCCCCTATCATAGAGCTCCAGCATAAATCTGAAAGCTCCAAAGACTAAGCCTCTAGTCCCCATCACTGATCCAGACTGAATCCTGAAAAAATGTTTAACCTGATGCTTTCAAATTCTCAGTATCTGTATTACACTAAGTCTTAACATTACAAGATTATCAAAATATTTATGATTTCCTTGACAATCAGGACTGACTTTGGTCAAATAAAACAATACAATACCATAAAAGAATTGAAGCTATGTTTTTGATGTATTGACTGATCCATCAAGATAAATTCATTCCTGCCATTTAGAACTTCTCGCCCCTGGAGTGAGGTCAGTTCTGACCCTCAACCTCCTGACCTTCCACAAGAACTTGTAGAAATGGCTCTGCCAGTTGGCCTGGGTCTCCAATTGGACAGTATCATAATGCAGATGGTTGATCTTCCTCCCTGCTTATCCCTCCCCATCTTTTAGGTCTAACAGAAAACCTCTTTGTAATTTAATATTCCTTGTGCACCATTTTTTCACATTAGATTTTTTAATGTATTGGTTACACAATAAATATGAAATAAGCTAAGCCCATTTTCCTCACTGATAACACTGTATGGTAAATCCACCATCATTGGAAAAAAAATCAGCCTGCAGATATTATAGTATTTAGTATTTATTTGATTTGTCAATCACTTACAAGATACAAGTATAAGAATAAACATAGTTTTCAATACATGAGATAGATACTTATAAGAAAAATAAAAAGAAACAATAGGACAGGGACGGTAGGCACGATTGCTGCACTTATGCACAGGCCACTTAGGAGTGGGATGAGGTCAATAGTAGACAGTCTAAGGTTAAAGTTTTTGGGGTTTGGGGAAGAAACCACAGAGTCAGGAAGAGTATTCCAAACATTGACCACTGTTGCTGAAATCGTATTTTCTGCAGTCAAGTTTGGTTCGGTTAACCTTGAGTTTGTATCTATTGTGTGCTCTTGTATTGTTATGATTGAAGCTGAAGTATTCATTGACAGGTAGGACATTGCAATGTATGATTTTATATACTATATTTAGATCTATCAGAGGCAGCATAGTTCTAGGTTTTGTAGGTCTAGAGTTTCAAGTCTGGTGGCATAAGGTATTCTGCAATGAGTAGAGGAGCAGATAACTCTTCTTGTGAAATATTTCTGGACTTTTTCAATTGTGTTAATATCAGATACATGATATGGGTTCCAGACTGGTGAGCTGTATTCAAGTACAGGTATAGCAAAAGTTTTGTATGCTCTAGTTAGTAGTGTGATATTACCAGAGAAGAAGCTACATAGGATTAGATTAACAACTCTTAATGCCTTTTTGGCTATGTAGTTACAGTGGGCTTTAGCACTTAGATTATTTGAGATGAGTACTCCAAAGTCCTTGACAAAGTTTGGATCATCAACAAGGTCTTGATTATTTAGCTTGTATTTTATTTTCTGATATATTTTTTTTTGCCAATATGTAAGATGGAGCATTTATTTGTTGAGATTTGAAGTTACCATTTGATTGACCATTCTGATACATAGTCAAGGTTTTTTGGAGGGTAGTAGTATTGTTTGTGGTGTTGAGTAGCTTTACATCATCAGCGAAGAGAATGCAGTTGCTCTTAATATGATCACAGAGGTCATTTATGTAGAGTATGAAGAGAGTTGGTCCTAGAACACTGCCTTGGTGGACACCACTGTTGACAGGTACAGAATTTGATAGGACGCTCCCAATTTTGACCATTTGTTGTCTGTTTGACAGGAATGCTTCTATCCAGGTTTGCAGGTGTCCAGAGATACCATAAGATTTTAGTTTTAGTATTAGTCTGTCATGTACCACTGAATCAAAGGCATGATTTAGTCTATGTAAATTGCATCTATCACTTTGCCCTGATCGAGTTGTATAGTCCATATGTTTTGCAGTGTAAGAGTTTCAGATTACAGAATAGTTTTTTTCTGAAACCAAATTGTTTATTAGAGAGTAGGTTGTTTGTCTCTAAGTGGAGGATAATGGATTGGTTAATAATTGATTCCATGACTTTACAGGAGATGTAGCATAAAGAGATTGATCTGTAATTTTCAACTAGGCTGGGCTCTCCCTTTTGGAAGATGGGGATGACCATGGCTAGTGACCACAGGTTTGGCAAGGAGCTAGTCCTGAAAGATTTTTCAAAGATTATGCTTAGAGGTTCTGCTATGGCAGTGGATAGCTTTTTTAAGAAGTAGGCACATATTCCATCCAGTCCAATAGATAGAGATGGTTTTAGATTGTGTAGTGCTTTTTCAACATTGTCTTCTGTAAAATCGATATGTATTAGATCATTGTAGTTGTCTGTGGTTTGTCTAGGAAATACTGGGCATGATCCATTGCTGTTTACAAATACGAAGCCAAAGAATGTGTTAAAGAGATTGGCTTTAATGGTGTCATCATTGCAGTCTTTACCATTAGGTCCTTTTAGGGGTGGGATGGACCTTGAGTCTTGTTGTTTGTTGTTTACAAAATTGTAAAAAGCGCAGGTAGAATTGGTACGCAGAAGGTTTTCATCTTGTTTAATGTGATAATTGGTTCATTCACTCTTTATCTGGAGGCATAAATTTTTGTATCGGCTTTTGAAGTTGGCAACATGACCAGATTTGTTTTTCCACCAAAGTGATTTCTTTCCCCCCTTTTCATAGCCAATTCACAAATTAATCAATACTTTTTAAAAAGGCAATGAATTACTGACTCAGTAATACTGCTTTTTCTTCCTTTCAGATGCTGCTCATTGTGTTCCATGCCCCCAGGATCAATGTCCAAACAGCAAGCAAGATCAGTGTATCCCAAAGATTTTAACTTTCCTTTGTTACCATGAACCTATTGGGGCTGGTTTGGTTTCTTTTGCTATATCATTGGCCTTTATCACAGCTTTGGTAATGATAGTTTTTATAAAGAACTGGAAGACACCCATTGTCCGAGCTAACAATCAGAATCTCAGTTGGATCCTTTTTATCTCCTTACTACTTTCTTATCTTTGTTCCTTGCTTTTTATTCGCAAACCTACTAAAGTGTCCTGCCTCCTTCAGATAACAGCTTTTGGTATAATTTTTTCCATTGGAGTTTCTTGTGTGTTGGCAAAAACAATCATTGTCATTCTGGCTTTCGTGGCTACAAAACCAGGAAACAGGATTGCAAAATGGATAGGGCAAAAAGTGGCAAATGTCATTGTCATTTTTTGCTCCTTCATTGAAGTAGCTATTTGTGGTACTAGGTTGCTAATCTCACCTCCATTTCCACATCTAAACTTGGATTCACCAACTGGGCAAATGGCACTAGAATGCAACGAAGGCTCCATCAACATGTTCTATTATGTTCTAGGCTATCTGTCCTTTTTGGCTATCATCAGCTTTATTGTAGCTTTCTTTGCCCACAAATTACCAGACACTTTCAATGAAGCCAAGTTTATCACTTTAGCATGCTGGTCTTTTGTGGATATCCTTTATTCCAGTTTATCTGAGCATCACAGGGAAGAGGATTGTGATTGTGGAGATTTTTTCTATCTTGGCCTCTAACACCAGCCTCTTGACTTGCATCTTTTTCCCAAAACGTTTCATCATTATTTTCAGGCCTGATCTTAATACCAAAAAATGTTCACTGAAAAAAGGATCAATTAAAGCAGAAGACAAAACTTGAATTTCTTTGTTTATGTCTTTATATTTATCTTAGGACCTGTAAATTTATGCTAGCTACAAGTTATCATTGATGTAGTTTTGTAGGAGAATGAATTAGAAAAATGGTTATACAATTTGGGCAACCATTATAAATAGGGTTTTAAAAGGTAAATGAGTCTCTGCAGATTTTACTTGTTAGTCATTGCTGACTATATTGAGTAGTGCTTATCTCAATTTCCTGGCCATTGAGCCAGCACTGTCCAAAGACATTTTTGCAGTCATGTCTCCATCATGATGTCATGGAGCACTATTACCTTCCAATTGAAGTGGTACCTATTTATCTACTTGCATTTGTATGCTTTTGAACCTCTAGGTTGGCAGAAGCTGGAGTGAGGATAGGAGATATCCTGTCACATGGAGCTTGGGTTTAAAGCCAGGCTGCCCACTTTCCAACCAACAAACCCTACAACTTAATCACTGAGCCCCTGCACCAACCATTACAAACAAGAGTTTGATTAAAATCACTACTTGTTATGGTATATTAGCCTAAAATCATTTTGGATCTGATTTGAGAAAAATGAACAAGTAAAGATGATGACATTAGAAAAATCCAATTTATAGAAGTAAATGAAAGAATCTAGATAATAGAAATAAGAGATACTGCAGAAGAAAACTATAAATTTGAAGAGATGATAAATAAGAAATTTAAAATGTACTTTGTCTTTCATAATCACACCTAATATCACCTTAAAATGGAGAATTTGCCCTAGATAACAGTTTTATTTTGGATGGTAAAATACCATCAGAATATCATTAGGAAGCTATCATAGAGGCAGGCTGAATGTGGCCCCAGTATTCAAATTCAAGAAAAAGTTTATTATTTTTAAAGGATTTTATAATTGATTTTTAAATTCACTTATTCTATTTCAGTTTCAGTTTCAGATTTCATGGGACAAATATCAGCCTTTATTACTGCTTGAAGTATGGTATACTTCAAATCTCACTTCCAAAGTCGCTAACAGATTTGTTCAGAGATCAGAAAACTATTTCACTGACAAAATGTATCATTTGGTAATATTTATTTATTTATTTATTGGCAGTAGTGTGAATAGCCTTGATATATGATACTGGATACTACAGATTTAAAGTGGACTTTCCACTGTACGGCGTATGGCCCCAAGAGACACAACTCAAAGGCAAAGTGTGTCAAAATAATTTATATTGATAACGATCAAGTACAAAATTAAATGACTCACCAATTTTAAATAAAAAATAATAGGTCCCATATGATTTATCTAATTTGATGATGCTTTCTTTGGTTTCTGTGAAACTTCTTCTATGGAGTCATTTCAGGGGAAATAGCAATATAAATCCATTGAGGAGGTTGAGCAAGAAAACATTTGACTTTTGGGATTCTTTCCAATGATAACAAAAGAAAACATGAAAATATTTTAAACCCTTGTAGAATTCTTTGAACATGGCATTTCAATATAACCTGGCATTATGATGTCATAAATATTATTCATTCAAATTAGATTTTAGTTACAAACTGCAATATACAAAAAGATGGCTTTGACCTAGGAATCATGAAAAAAAATCTACTTGCTGTATTGGAAAAGTGTAAGTTTGTTTGTATATTTCTATCTTGCTATCTCTATAACATCACCATTTCTTTTTATAAAGAAAGAAGTATGAATAATAATTAGATAAATTGTTAGATTTGGAAATTATCAAAGAGAAGTGCAAGTGCATTTCAATACTTTGATAGTAGTCTTGGTTTTTTAGGTCACTGAATACAAGTTTAGAAAATTTCAGCTACATATGTTTCATATTTCATATACATGTGTTATTCCAAAATTGCGTGTTCAACAATATTAACACTTGGTCCACTCTAATACAAGTAATCATTAATAATAGTATTAGACAATACTAGAAGGGATACTTAAGGAAAATTTGAATTTTCTTTTTATTATTTTAAAGCTTGGTTTGGATGGAAAGAGATTAAAATAATAAGTTAGAATTAGTAAAATATGTATTATTTCATTTTTTCCAATTCCTGCTACATTATAGAAATAGATTTAAAAACAAAATATTTTATACGTCATAATTTATTATTGGTCTCAATTAATTCTACAAAGTAGTGGATACAAATATTTCAAAGTGCCTTACAAGCTAAATTGTAAAGCAATACACACACACACACACACACATACATACACACAAACACACTAACAAGCAATAACAAATACATACATTTGTCTGTTTGTATGCAACAACTTTTTGTCTATTGTTTGAATATTTAGTGACTGAAAACTAAAAACTTGAATGAGGACATCAAACTGTAGTAAAGTATAACTAGGAAAACCATCTTAGAATGGAGAATTTGCCCTAGATAACAGTTTTATTTTGGATGGTATCTTTAGGAAGCTATCATAGATGCAGGCTGAATGTGGCCCCGGTATTCAAATTCAAGAAAGAGTTTATTATTTTTAAAGGATTTTATAATTGTGATTTCATGTAGGTGAAATCAAACTTAGGGAAAACCTACCAACATAATGAAAAATGATCTGTTTCAAGTAT
>NW_020719588.1:0-13489 GCF_900518725.1 Notechis scutatus | reverse complement strand
TGCATAAGCGCACCAACGTGCCTACCGTCCCTGTCCTATTGTTTCTCTTATTCTTCTTTTATTTTTCTTATATGTACCCATTTCATGTATTCACAACTATGTATACACTTATACTTATTATCTTGTAAACAATTGGCAAATCAAATAAATAAATAAAAATAAAATTAATAAACTAGACAGGTTGTTTAACTCTGGAATATTTTTCTCTATCACCTCTCTCTCTCTAACTCACTGTCAGGGTTCCAAGTAATATGCCTGTAGCAAACAGGACTCTGAGGTAAGTAGGTTCCTCAAATATCAGTTTTATTGGACATATCATATAGGCATAGGCTGGTGAAAACTGACTTGAAACATTACCACGGTTTTCACTTAATTAAAAATAAAAGTTTTCCTCCTCTTTCCAAACTATCAGTCACATGGTCTAATCAAGGTGTCATCCAGTTGCCTGGTGACTTCACTCATCCTCTCTCTGGCCATCGCTGGGAATGTCCTTGTTTCCCAGGAGAAAACAAAACCCCAGCTATCTCTATTCTCGCCTCCCTTTCCAGGGTGGCAATACTGAAGCATCAAAATGGCCTCAGTCAGGTGAGCTTCAGGTTTGACACTTACTTTCAAATACCACTAACTGGACAACTGCTCTTTGGAATATCTCACCCTTTTGACATCTAATTTAATATTGAGGAATTGGAAGGGGAGAATCAATGGAACCTCAAAGGAGAAGACTCACCTGCCATGGCTGTACAATCTGGGGTGGTTGATGGTATCCAACTTGCATTCTCCTCTTACTCCATTGTGAGGAAGAGGCAGCACTGAGGACCCGGGCCACAATTTGAATTATTTGGGAAATACTGAAGGAATCCTGAGACAGGATTCTTGCAATCACACCATGGGATGGGAATTCCCAATTCTCTTTTTCTCTGCATTTTTTCCAAACTTTCTTTGATAACAGAGGATTTGAATAGGAACATTGGAATGCTTCATTTCCATGCAATATGACAATAGATGCATAAAATTTAAAGTTATAATACTGAGTCCTTCTCTTTGTCTGGATGAGGTAGGAAAACAAAGCATGTTTATTTTGGAGATCAACCCAGAGGTCAAAAATACTTACACTTGAAGCTGTCAAAGTTGTTGCAATCCACACCCTTCCCATAATGGATGTATTAGTCATATCAATTATTTGTATTGCTGCTGCTAATATTGCCGAGGCCTGAAAATCCAGTTGGCATACTATAATTTTTATTTGACTCTTGAGAAGAGAATAGAACATTTTCCTTTTTTCTTGCATGAGAGTTTCTCCAGCACTTGTCTGTGCATTTGCTTCTGGGACAGTTCCTGAGAGGACAATGCAAATCCCATTTTTTAAGGCAAGAACTTCCAAACGTCTTTTGAATTTTTCTCCTCTTTCATTGTCCTGAGAAAGGAGGCCGATCCACGTCCATTGGAACTGCAGGAGCAGCTGGACAATCGCTGAGTAAGGAGGTTCTTGGTTTGGGGTCATCCGATATGAAAAAGTGAAACGATGATTTTGCTTAGCCATCTGGTTGATGACACTGTAGTTGATCTAAGATGAAAGAGAAGGTAGTGGCAGTTTTTGCCAGTTTTAACTATGAAAGTCAGATTATAAATCTAAGGGCCTTCCCCCACTACTGAGAGATGTTTCACATGGTAACTGCATGAATTTTGCAAGTTCCCTTGATGTTCTGTCCTGTCGTTTTGTATGCTCACTTTGAAACCAGATGTCAACTCATAAAGCATTCCTAGCTTGCTCTCGAGTTGCCATAAGAAGGAGTAGGGGAAGATCTGATGGAGCAGTTTGTTGCTATGATCAGAAGGACAGTCCATGAAGCGGGACTTCCGGTTTGTCGGCTTCGCGAGAGGCAGGGATTTGCGACTCTGAGCGATCCCTGCCGCGCTAGCCGCTTTTGGTGCTCCGATCCGGATGGGTCCGGAGCTAGGCTACCCTGCAGGGGTAGCTGAAGATAGGGGGGATCCGGAGAGGGGTTTGGGGGTGTTGCAGACCCCCTCCCCGGCCAGCAGAACCCCCTTTTCCCAATACGGTGCAGCGGCGGTCCGCAATGGCCGCCACAAAGAAGCCGGCAGCTGGGCAAGTATGCGCAGGAGGAAGAGGAGAAAGCTTTTGAGAGTGAAAGTTTTCTTGGTTGATCCAGGACTCTAAGATACATTTAATATAATTCCTGGAAATGATGGCTCTTTGGATGATTCTTTCCACAAGAGAAAATAAGCGGCAATTTTGAGGTGCTGAAAGGAAAGTTTATTCTCCCTCCCGACGGAATTAATAAGTGTATATTGAGAAACCTGTTTTTTTCAGGTAAAACTAGCTTTATGGGATAAGTCGGAAGGGAGAGGACAAAAAATATATTCATCTGGTTTGATTTTGTTGGAGGAGATGCCTTAAGGATTTGAAGACAGAAATATAACTCCAATAAGGCTTCAAAATACAGATTTGGACTTTCTTTTTTCTTTTGTCTGATACTACCCCTGGAAGAGAAAGGGGGAATTTTGGCTTGGCTTGGATTGATTGAGGATTGTGGACTTTGGGATTGTCTTACTTTTCTTTTGGAATATTTTGGTTGGTGTGAGAAGAAAGAGGGAAAAAAGAAAAGAAAAGATCTATAATGGCTTTTTCTTTTGAGGAACTGAGGGAAGAATATGAGCAAACAAAAGCAGCCGGTAAAAATGGTATGGAAAAAGCCTTCCTATTTTTAGAAATGGCGCTGGTTAACTATCAACAAACAATACAACAGATGGAGGCAGAAGAACAACAAGAAGAAGAAGACGAAGACGCCATCTTTAATGAATTCCAAAATTTAACTAAGAAAGAAGGAAGGAAGAAAGCGAGGAAAATGAAGGACTTAAGATCTAAAAAAACATTTAAGAAAGAGAAAAATAAGATGCAAAATAAATATAATGATAGTAAACAAAAGAAAAAGGGAACACAACAGAGAAGGGATGCCAGCAAGGCAGAGGCTAGAAGAAGGGGCCGTAGGAATATTTGGTGGGGGAAGAAAGAAAGGGGAAAGGCGGAGAAAAGCCACAAAGTTTTGAAATTAGATGGGAAAAGAGGAATTTTTTTTAGGGACAAAGGGTAAAGTACAATTTCCTTAAAAAAGATTTTGCAAGGTACATAAGATGGTATTGTAACATCTGTATTAGAAATAGAAAATTAGAATGGCTTAAGAGTTAATAAGAAATTAAAATGTTGAAATGTTTAATAATGATTGATTTTAAAATGTAATAAAATATTAAAGGGAAAGGCAATGGGAATGTTATAAGATTTAATATTTAGATTTATTACTTAACTATGTATTTAATCATTTTGGATTTATTACTCTGTTTTTATTGTTATTAAAAGAAAAAAATTAGTAGATATAATGTACCAAGCAGAATCAGATTGGGTATTAGGTGTTATTTTAAATGTTAATCTAATTAATTTAGGGGGAGGATAGAAAGGCATCATACTCTGATGAGTGATTTCAGGATAAATTCTTTTTTTTTTTTCATTATAAGGAATGAGATAGAGGGATAATAAAGAATGGGCAAAATATACAAATATAATGATTTAAATTAAGATGGATTAAATAAGATAGAATTATGAAGAGTGAAATGTATGGAGAAGTTTATATAGAAGATATAGAATGGTAAACAAAATAGGTAATGATATGTAAGATGAGCATGAATATAATTGAAGCCCATATAAAGAGAGGTACCTGGGGCCAAGTTACTTTCCTAAAAGATTTTTTATATGTTTGTTTGTTGTGTGTTTATGTTTTTGAGAGTATTAATAAAACCTTGTAGAAATACAGAATGAGAATAATGGTAATCAAGTCAGAAAGAAATAGATGAAATAATAATAGTGAAACTGAATAAGAGTAAAGAGAAGTAAAGAGAAATTGGATAAGAGGTATTTTTATGCTGATATGGAAATGGCTTAAAATAGAATTGTATTGTATAAAATAAGGTTTTATCTGACTTGTAAAATTTATAATGGAAAAAGGTTCAAATATTTAATGGTTGATGATGATTTGTTTGTCTTTGAAATTAATAAAATTTGCTTAAAAAAAAAAAAGAAGGACAGTCCATGAATACCTTTCTCCATGTTGTGCCTCAAGTTACCAAGCCCAGCCGGAGAGACGTGGCATGAATTCCACAGCCCGGCGAAAGTTCTTAGTTGGAGAATGTGATTTATGACACACCCTGGGAGGAGGGGGGAAACAGGGTAATAGGTGAACAGTAAATTACATGGGGCAGAGCCGACTGCACTTGGGAAAAGTGCCAACATGTATCCCCTAATAAATAATTGGATTTTTTTTTGAAACTCGGCTTGAGGCTCATGAATTAATTAGAGCTATCATTGGAACCCTGACACCAGGGAGCTCTGAATTATCTGTGGGTAATGTTCATTGGTGGTCCTCATAGAGCACACCCTTCTGGTCACATTATAACTCTGTGGGTCACCCATCCACTCAGTCAATTAGTCAGTCAGAAAAGAGCTGGAAAGTCTTCTAGTCAAAACACCTGCTCAAGCAGGAGATCCTACTCCAGGGGTACCAAACTGAAGGGCTGGGGGATGGATCTGGCCTGTAGGGTGCTTAGATCTGGCCTGTGGGAATGCCCTGGAAATAGCAAAGGTGCCGCTGCCAGCCAAAAATGGAGCTAGAGAGGGCTGGGCATGGTTCTCCCGAGTTTCATTTTTACTGGCAGAGAGTTGAAGGAGGCCATCCGAACCAAAAATGGAGCTCGGGAGCCCGTTTTCGCAGGCAGAGGATTCAGGCCACCACAGGTGCCCCCTGCCACAAGTGATGTCATGCTGGCCACGCCCATCTTGGTAACGCCTCCCCTCAAGGTCAAACACAGCCCTGATGTGGGCCTCAATGAACTCGAGTGATACCCCTACCCTAGTCCAACCGCCTGCTCAAACAGGAGACCCAATACCATTTCAGACAAATGACTGTCCAGTCTCTTCTTTAAAAATCCCAGTGTTGAAGCACCCAAAATGTCTGAAGGCAAAGCTGTTCCAGTGGTTAATTGTCCTCACTGTCAGGAAGCTTCTCCTTAATTCCATGTTGTTTCCTTCCTTGATTAGTTTCCATCCATTGTTTCTTGTCCTGCCTTCTGGTGCTTTGGAAAATAGATTGACCTCCTCCTCTTTGTGGCAGCCTCTCAAATACTGGAATACTGCTATACACTCATGGAATATCTTTTTAAAATGACAAACATATTAATTTCTCATAGATTATTACTGCTTATTTGATTGTTTTATATGTTGGGCTTGCTTATTATATCTCCACCTAGCAAGTGGTATATAATATTGGTATATTATTTCAATGTCTACCTATAGTTGATTTCAAATATTTCTGTATAAACACTTTAATTGCCTGAATTTATTTCAGACATTTGAAATGCAGAAGTCAGTTTAATAACCTCACTGTAAAAACAAACCCCAAGACAACTGGCATTGTGCCAAGCCCCTGTTCAAAATAAGAATGAATATTATGACATATTTTATTCTGTCTTGTACACTAGAGAAACTATGTACAAGCTGCTTTATTGAGGAGCCTTCTAGCTATCTTGACCTATTCATTTTTCTTCTTCATTTTTTTTCTTTTGAATTTTTTACTTCAGTCTCAAGTTTACAAAAATGAGGAATTCCTCACTGTGAGAGTTATTAGGAGTTGGAACAGCCTGTCTCCTGGAGCTCCATTGCTGGATATTTTCAAGGAAAAATTGGACAGCAATTTGTCTGTCGTGGTCTGACCATTCCTCCTCTATGGAAGGAGTTGGACCTTTTATTCTATGATTCTGTGGAAAAAAAGTCTTTTTTGTATTGGTCACTACATTTTCAAAATGTTTAAAAGTCACTGATCCAACGCTCATATGTTCTATGACAAAGTCTTGCTTTTCAAAAGTCATCATTTTCAAAATTCCCAATGGTCACACCCAGGCCTTTTCTACTACCAGAGGCCTGTTGGCCACATGACCTGAAGCCAAAGTCTTTTACCCAGAAGCTGTCAAAAATGTTTTCCTTAGATTTCACATTCTTATAGCTTCACCATCATCTGAATAATACACTTCAGCTTCTCTTCCAGTGGGCCACCCTCTTCTGGAGCTCTGCAGATCTTCAAAAAAAAAAGCAATCCATGGGAAATGGGATGTAGAAAGGAAGTGGAGCCAGGAGGCTAACAAAGCAAAGGAGTCCCAGGGGAGGATGTAAAGGCGAAAAGAACAATGGGGTTCCCAAGGGATTATAAGTGAGTATGAGGTATCTGGGGAGACTTTGGGTGGCCTCTTTCAACATTAGGCTCTGGCCTTCCCCACTCTGAGATCCCTCATGTGCATTTAACCACCTGTGCATTTCATTAGCAAATGCATTGGGTAAATCAGGCAGGGATCACGTTTATTTAATGTGATTCAATCAATCGGATCATCGAGTAATGAATATACACACAGAGATATATATACAATGCATATGCATATATACAGACACACACACAAACACACACACACTCATATGTGGGGATGCCGTAGCTCAGTGGCTAAAACACTGAGCTTGTTGATCAGAAAGGTCGGCGTTCAAATCCCTAGCACTGCATAATGGAGTGAGCTCACGTTACTTGTCCCAGCTTCTGCCAATCTAGCAGTTCGAAAGCATGTAAAAATGCAAGCAGAAAAATAGGGACCCTTACAGTGGGAAGCGTTCCGTATGCCTTTGGAGTTTAGTCATACTGTCCACATGACCACGGAGATGTATTCAGACATCACTGGCTCTTCGGCTTTGTAATGGAGATGAGCACCGCCACCTAGAGCCATAAATGACTAGCACGTATGTTCGAGAAGAACTTTTACCTTTACCTTATATACATATGTAGGTATATATACTCACTCACACAAACACATACACACTTTATGAATTAAAAATTCTTTCAGCTCTACTAATATTTAATCTCTGACTTGCAATTTATTTGGAGAAATATATACAAGTGCTCCCTTCTAGGCAAATCTGAACAATTTACAACATGGAATTAATTTCATTTGGCTTTATACCTGTGGAATTTTATAGATGCTCAAGACATTGGAAATATGATCAAAGAGTTCAGAATTCATCTCTTCAAGAATAGCCAGCAAGTTCTTTTGTCTTCCACATCTATAGTTTGGGATATTCTCCTGTCCTGTAGACAGCACATCCAGCATGGCCTCATATGTCATTCTTGCATTGAAAAAGTTCTGATAGATGTTGTAACCCAGGGTGATGTTGGGTAAGAGCCTTGAATTCTGGTTGACTTCATGAACAGCCAAGAAGAAGGGAAGAATGTTGTAGAAGGGGTTCTCACTGCAACATAAGAAATTTCATCATCTTGTTTTACTCTATATGAACGATTTATGTGATCAACTTAAAAGCAATTGGGTTCTTTTTGCCAATGACATAAAATTATTCAATTCTACAGATAATTCTGTTGTTGTGAACACGACTATGTTACTGAATGGTCACCTATTTAGCAACTTCAAATTTCGATTAATAAATGTTCCATGTTACATATTGGTAAACGTAATTGGTAAATTTCAAGTATACGCTAAGTGGCATTGATCTAGCAGAGGACCCTCACCTTTTTAAGGACCTAGGTGTATTTATCTTTGGCGATTTATGCTCCACTGTAACAGCGTTGCTAAAAGAGCATTAAGAGTTGTAAACTTAATTTTGCGAAGCTTTTTTTCTGGAAACATTGTATTGCTAATTAGAGTTTACCTATTTGCAAAGCTAATATATCACTCATATCAATTCACAAAAATCCATAAAATGTAATTAAAATCATACTCTTACCCCCAGGCACCAGACTACATATGCTCACAGCTCGCAACACTTATTCCTAGCCCAGTGCTTGGGGGGAAATCTGTATCTTCCCACTCCTCCAGAATGTTAATAAGGGATGCTACCAAGTGTATATTGTGTACGTTTTGATTATATTATATGATTTCTTCCTGTTATACCACCCTGGAGATGACTAACAGCTGAATTCAAGTGCTGGATTAGCGAGAGGTATTACTGATCTGAAGAGGGATATCTCTTCAACTAGACTTTTTTAGACCTAGAGATTTGCTGCAGAATATTCATGGATTTTAAGTTATTGTCCTATATTCTACAGATAACTCCAGTTAATGTGATACCTCTGTGACTAAACATTAACTTATCACCTAAAGTCTCTCCCCTCCTTGAATTTGGTTTTTAAAAGGTATCCCTTTTATTTGAACAGGAACAGGGAAGCCACAAAAGTGGCAAAAGTGTTAAAGAGTAGAAAGAAAGAGGGGGCAATGTGGTAGGAAATATAGAGTAAATGTAAGGAAGGGGAAGAAACAGTGGGGAGAAAACACAAGAGATCTCACTCTGATCTAAGGTATTCATTCAATCACTTTATTGGCAGTTACTATTTAATTATTGTTAATAAATACTCATCTCAAACAATCTAAGCCCCAGAGCTCACTGTAACAACATTGCCAAAAAGGCATTAAGAGTTGTTAACCTTATTTTGTGAAGCTTCTTCTCTGGTAACATAGAATTGCTAACTAGGGCATACAAAACCTTTCCCAGACCAATTCTTGAATACAGCTCGTCTGCCTGGAACCCACACTGTATATCGGACATGAACACAATTGAGTGGGTTCAGAGAAGTGTACTCCACTCCTCCACTCACAGTAGAATTCCCTATGCCTCCAGGCTTGAAATTTTGGGCTTGGACAATCTGGAACTCTGCTGCTTGCAGTCCGATCTAAGCATAATACACAAAATGGTCTTGTTAGGGTTTGGGGATTAACCCCTAGAAGAGTATTGCAGCAGTAGTCAAGCCAGGAAGCCAAAGGAGAGCGGAAGGGCCCCAGAGTATACACACACTGAACACAAACACTGTTTGTAGTTTAAATAGTTTTTAATCCAGTTAGAGTTTAAGCATTGTCATTCAATCCATTAAGTCATTCACAGTATTTCCATCCAGTAAGACTCACTAGTATAGTCCAAGTTAAGAGTCTTTGCAATATCTTTATCAGCCGATAAAGATATCTTCTCCTCCTCCGGTTTCACTCTCCAGAGAAACAAACGCTGGATATTCAGCAAACAGTAGCAAACAATAACAGTTCAGTCACAGGCACTCACAGTCAGTAATCACAGTTAGTCGCAGCAGCACACAGTTACAGTAACAGACAGCAAGCTTTCCAGCTTCTAACCGCACCCTTAATCGGCTAATTGCCTGCTGCATTGTGCTTAAAGTGATAAGCACTTAAACCATGATATCTAAGTTTTATATATTTATTCACCCAAACCATATTTGGTATCAATGTTATACCTAACATACTCCCCTTTTGGGTGAAATAAATATATAATACCTTTACAATCTTATCCCATATTTTTCACAACTCTCCTGGTGCTTACTGGCACCTTGGGCTTTAGTAAAATTATCAGCTAAATTGTCCTCCGACATACAGTACTCTAGCTGAATCATCTTACTTCTTACAGATTGTCTCACGTTTAGGTATCTTAGATCTGTATGCTTGCTCCTTGTTTTTACTCCAATATTTGTGGCCATTTGAATTGCTGCCTGATTATCTTCATGTATAATTATAGGATAATCTACAGTTATACCTATATCAATTAACATTTGTTTATACATTATTAATTCTGTACATAACAATGATAAACAGGAGAATTCTGCCTCCATAGTAGACAAACTTATATGCTGTTGTCTTATTGACTTCCAGCCTATTAATGTATTACCCAGCATTATGGCTGTTCCTGAAGTCGACTTTCTAGTGTCTCTTTCTGATGCAAAGCTAGCATCTGCATATGCACTTAGAATTAAATCACCCTTTGGTTCTAAATACAATGAATAATTCATTGTCTTTTTAAGATATCTTAATATCCTCTTAGCTACATTCCAGTGTCTTTCACATGGTGCAGAATTGAATCTAGCCAACTGATTCACGCAGTACGATATATCTGGTCTAGACCAATTACTAATATAACTCAAACTACCAATTAAAGATTGATAAATCACCTTATCAAACTCAGGGCTTTGTACATCAGTGTTGCTAAACTCCTGACTCATTGGAGTCTTAGCTGGCTTACAAAGCTCCATCTTGTAATCTTTTAACAATTTGCTTATCTTATCTTCCTGAGATATCTTAAAACCTTTCTGAGTTTTCTTTATATTCAAACCGAGATACTTCTTTATCTCCCCTAATTGCTTGATCTTTATTCTCTTTCCTAATGATGCTATTATTTTATTTGCTTCATCATTAGTTTCAGTTATCAATGCAATGTCATCTGTGAATAGTAATAATAATGATACTTTCCCATTTGTCTCACTCTTAAACAGACATGGATCGGCTAAACCAGCTTTAAATCCTATATTGTCTAGTTCCTTTACAATATACTGGTTCCATTCATAGCCTGATTGTTTAAGACCATAGAGGCTTTTCTTTAACAACCAACAATCATTATTATCCTTATTTTCACTTTTAATACCAACAGGTTTTTTCATATAAATAATATGTTTTAATGGGGCGTGCAAGTAAGCAGTTTCCACATCTAGATGGTTAACTATATAGTTTTTACTAGCTGCCCACACTAAAGCTGCCCTCAAGGTTGCTGCCTTAAGACTAGGTGCAAACACCTCATCATAGTCATTAGCATTCTGCCTAAAACCTTGGGCTACTAACCTTGCCTTATGGATTAAATTACCATCTTTATCTATTTTTACCTTAAATATCCATTTGCAGCCAATGGATTTCTTTCCTACAGGTAATTTTGCATTTTCATACACCTTCATATCACTTAATGAATTCAGTTCCTTATTCATTGCTGCATACCAATTTTTCTTTTTCCTTATTAGGATACTTTTTAATTTCTTCTACAGAATTAGGAACTTGATTAATCTGGCACACTGTGTTAGCCTGGTACCTATCAGGCGGTCTAGATATACGTGTAGTTCTTCTGGGAATTACAGGGCTTACAGGAGGACTTTGTTGAACTACTACCTGTTCATCTTCCTCATCCTGTTCAGCTATTGAATCTGTTTCTTCCTTTATGGGCACTATTTCATCCTGTATTTGTCTCTTTACTTTATTTTTAAAGTTACAGGGATAACTAATGGGATTTCTATAGGATTCAATAATTACATCTTTATTGGCATCCTGTTCTAATTTCTCCCATCCTTCATGTTCTAGAAATTGGGCACTAGCACTACATAACACTTTAGATGTGCCTTTCTCCCAAAATCTATATGCCCTATGGTTTGCCTGATAACCAACGAAGAAAAATCTTTTAGCTCTATGTTGCCCTTTTTTTCTGAGTTGTGCAGGAATATGCACCCATGCTGGTGCACCAAATGTGTGCAGGTAACTTAGATCAGGTTTCCTGCCATGCCATCTGGTGAATGGAATTTCACCTGTTGTTGTATTAACAACGTTGTTCAATATGTTATTAGCACACATTTTAGCCTCCCCCCACAAAGAATCAGGTAACCCAGAATCATTTAACATTGTTCTAACCATTGCCTGTAGTGTTTGGCCTCTTCTTTCAATAAAAGCATTATGTTCTGGCCTGTATGGAGCAGACTTCTTATGCTCTATTCCAGCTACCTTAAGTCTGTTCTGGAATTTGTTATTAATAAATTCCGTACCATTATCTGTCACCAGGGTTATCAGTTGTCGTTTAGACTTTCTTTCAGCAAACCTAAGCCAATTGAAAAAATGTTGATATGTTTCAGTTTTGCTTTTCATTAAATAGCAAAACCCATATCTAGAATAATGATCCATAATGCTCAGTATATATCTAGCACCCCCCATACTGGGTTTCTTTGGACCTATGATGTCTGCAAATACCACTTCTAAAGGTTCTTTTGTTTTGAAACCATTTAGCCTATTTGCAGGCAATACTTTGCTCTTATCTTCACAGCAAACATTACAACGCAAATATTTATCACAAGATTTTAACCTTATTCCTTCAGATAACTCAACTGTACGTTTTAGCATTTTAAAATTTACATGCCCTAAACGCCTATGCAATAAATGGATACATTCATCATGAGGCTTTATATTATTAAATACAGTCTGAGCCTCCCCTTTCTTACTATTATCTAAGACATATAATGTTCCATTTAAAGCTGCAGTTACCCTTTTGTTATCTTTTTCAATTATGCAATTATTATCCTTAAAAGTAATTACATAACCTAATTTATCTAATACCCTTACTGAAAGCAAATTAAACTTTAGTTGCGGTACATACAACATTTTTATATCCTGGTTTATGTACGGACAACGTGCAAAACCTTGACCTTTTGCTTTCAGGTTCCAGCCGTTAGCAAGAGATATATGTTGAGAGCTTGTAGACATTTTTATAAATTTTGTCTTATCTCTTGTGATGCAGTGGGATGCGCCACTGTCAACCACCCATAAATTATTCTTCACATCAGAGTTGCTAAACGTGGCTAGTTCAAATGCTTTCTTTGGCTTTTTTACATTCTGGCTTTTTCTCTTTTTGCAGAATCTTGCCAAATGTCCTCTGCCTCCACAATTAAAACACTTTTTAATTGTGTATGCCGTTGAAGATAAATTCTCTTCTTCCAGGTGCTTTACTTTGCTTTGCTGGTTTCTTTCAAACTTTGAAGATAATTTCTCTTTTTTCTTATCTTCTCTCAGCTCGTCACGCTCACGCCTTCTTCTGGCTTCTTCTAGTAGCCTGCCTGTAATCTCGGTTAATGAGAGGCTTTCTTTTGGCAATACCTCTAACGAAGTCACATAGTCATCATAGCTTTGATCTAATGAAGATAATATTATGTATACTTGTTGCAGTTCATTAAATATAAGCTCTTTTTCTTGCAAATCTTGAAAAATGCTCTTCATACAGTTTAAATGAACTAACATATCTCCATTCCTCTGAAGATGCGTTCGAAAAAGCTTCCGTGTAAGATTTATATGTGCTCCTACACTGTCCCGAACATAAATCTTCCTGAGGTTCTCCCAGCAGTTTGCAGCATTTTCTTCTCCACGAATATGGACAAGCTGCTGATCACAGAGAGTCAGTCCTATGATGCATAAAGCCTGCTCATTCTTCAGTTTAAAGTCTTGTAACTTTTCGTTATCATCATCATTAGCAGGATCCCAGCTACTCACATCTGGTGGGTTTGCTATAATGTCCCACAAACCTTCTCTGCGTAGAAGTAAACTACATTTCATTGACCATGAAACATAGTTTGTTCCATCCAGCCTGGATATCATGGACAGTTGTGACAAATTTACTTGTGCCATTACTCTTCAGATATTTTGACTATTTTAAACTAATTAAAACAGTTTGTTTTTACAGTAATGTGCAACTCACACCAACTCTCTCTGCTATATCCTGGTTAGTTAGACTATGCTGCTGGGCCCATAACCAATGTTAGGGTTTGGGGATTAACCCCTAGAAGAGTATTGCAGCAGTAGT
>NW_020719585.1:0-13493 GCF_900518725.1 Notechis scutatus | reverse complement strand
CGCACACAATCACAGATTCATTCAAAAATCTATCTATCTGCCATTGGCTATCTCAGTCTGTCCCATAAAATTTGCTTGCAAGCAAACTCACAAAATTAACTCACAACACACCATGTATATAAATATTGATTTTTTTTATAAAAAAGAGCAACTTTTACCCAAAATCAGGCAAAACAGGCAGGCAGATTGAGTTGCTCACAGAATCATTCAGTAATCTATCTATCTGCCATCGGCTAGCTCAATCTGTCACATAAAATTTGCTTACTGTGAGTCTGCCCTGAATAACAGAAACTTCAGTCCTAAGGGAGGTTCGGCTGTGCTTAAAAGCAGAGCCGAAGATCTAAAGACTAGCTAGAAAGCAAGAAATCCAACCATTTCCTGCTTCCTAGCTAATCTAAATCTCCTGGCACAGCAGAACAGATGATGGTCGGAAAAAGGAAAAATAGCAATTTAGCAGGCAAATTTGCCAGGTAAGGAGTGAGTGGGTGGGGAGGGCTTCTGCGGGCCATGTGGACGGCACAGCTTGTGTTCCTGCGCAGCCTGGATTAATTGCTTTGGGTGAGTGCTCTGGGGGTGACATTTCTCTGTGGCCCACCAAAATTTTCTCATGGCCCACCAGTGGGAAAACTATCCTATTCCATTCTGTTTCTGTTCTGTTCTGTTCTGTTCCCTTCCCTCCCATTCCATGGAAAAACTTGCCTCTAGAAGTTGTGGATGCTTCAACACTGGAAGAGATTGGACAACCATTTGTCTGAAATGATATAGAGGTTTCTGTCTGAGCAGTGGGGTTGGACCAGATGACCTCCAAGGTCCCTTCCAACTCTGTTATTCTGTATTCAGTCTAGACTAGGGATGCCCATCCTTGGCAATTTTTAAGGCCTGTGTTGTGTTCTTCCCTGAGATAAAGTTAAAAAAATAAAATAAAATAGAGTCCAATAGAAACAAAAGTCACAGCCATCATTTTTACACAGAGCTTCTAACATTTTGCTTTATGTCGCCAATTTCCAGATTCCTCTGCCGCTGGATGAGGAAGAACAAGTTACACAATAGGGCAGGGCCACACAACTTTCAGGTGAGCTGCAGGTCACCTGAGGCTCCTGCAGCGTAAAGAGAGAGCGGGGAAGCACTCGTATATTTAACTCACCTTGTGGCTCTTGGATAAACAGAACGGCCAAGTCGGATCATATAAATCGTTTATGAAGATATTGGAGAATGCTGGCCTACGACAGATTCTTAGGGTATCCCTCTACATGCTTCCCTCCATGTAGATGTAGTTCCATAATCGACTACTCATTGAGTACGACTTGTCAGCCGGTTACGAATCCATCTCATGGTGGTCCTACACTTAGGCAAGAAAAACCCAAAGGACACATACAGACTGGGCGAAACCAGGCTCAATAGCAGGAACTGTGAGAGGGATCTTGGAGTGTTAGTGGACGACCAGATAAATAGGAGCCAGCAGTGTGCAGCAGCAGCCAAAAAAGCTACTACAATCCTAAATTGTATTAACAGAGGGATACAGTCAAGATCAAGGGAAGTACTCATACCACTCTATAAAGCCTTAGTAAGGCCACAGCTAGAGTACTGCATCCAGTTTTGTTCACCACATTATAAAAAAGAGGTTGAGACTATCTATCTATCTATCTATCTATCTATCTATCTATCTATCTATCTATCTATCTATCTATCTATCTATCAAAGTGAAATACCACTCATGCATCATCACAAAATCTCCAGAACCGTAAAGTCTACAAACTTGAAATTTGGCACCTATGTTCCTCTTGGCTTCTAGGGGCTCACTAAGAAAGGATTTTGGGAAATGATCATCAAGAGTATTTCCTATATTGTTATGATTATTAACACACTCTGATGCTAAGGAGTTCGACTCCCCCTCCCACCTGAAAAGAATTCTGCTCCAAATGCAAAACACAAGCAGAGGAGTTTCAGTTTCACAGCAGCACCAAGCAGCTTTAGTACAGAACAGTTGAACTAAGCCATGCCCAGGCTCCTTGCTGTCTTCTCGTTGCTCACACAGCAAATACTTTTTCAGTTTCCAAACAGCCCTCAACTGTCTCACACACAGACAGGACGCAAGCCAGATGAGTACCAATGGATGCTGGTAGGCAGTGGCAGAATTTCCCCCCTTATCTTCCTCCCCAAAGACTAAGCCTGACCACATAGTTTTAAAGCAAAGCACACAGGTATCCAGCTACTTCTTCTGTTTGAGGGGGAGCTGGTTCCTCCCCGTCGAGATCTTCCCAGCCTCCAGGCATCATGTGGCTTCTTAAATCCTCCCTCTTTCCCCCCAAAAAAGGTTGAGAGAGGCCCCTCCTTTCCCTTTGCTCTGCCCCACAGTTATGATTAAGCACTTACAATTTTGTTATAATTAAATAAGCATTATATATACACTGCTCAAAAAAATAAAGGGAACACAAAAATAAGACATCCTAGATCTGAATGAATGAAATATTCTCATTAAATACTTTGTTCATTACATAGTTGAATGTGCTGACAACAAAATCACACAAAAATTATCAAATTGAGCAACCCACGGAGGTCTGGATTTGGAGTTACACTCAAAATTAAAGTGGAAAAAAGCACTACAGGCGGATCCAACTTTGATGTAATGTCCTTAAAACAAGTCAAATGAGGCTCAGTAGTGTGTGTGGCCTCCACGTGCCTGTATGACCTCCCTACAACACTTGGGCATGCTCCTGATGAGGTGGCGGATGGTCTCTTGAGGGATCTCCTCCCACACCTGGACTAAAGCATCCCCCAATTCCTGGACAGTCTGTGGTGCAACGTGGCATTGGTGGATGGAGCGAGACATGATGACCCAGATGTGCTCAATTGGATTCAGGTCTGGGGAACGGGTGGGCCAGTCCATAGCATCAATGCCTTCGTCTTGCAGGAACTGCTGACACACTCCAGCCACATGAGGTCTAGCATTGTCTTGCATTAGGAGGAACCCAGGGCCAACCGCACCAGCATATGGTCTCACAAGGGGTCTGAGGATCTCATCTTGGTACCTAATGGCAGTCAGGTTACCTCTGGCGAGCACATGGAGGGCTGTGCGGCCCCCTAAAGAAATGCCACCCCACACCATTACTGACCCATTGCCAAACCAGTCATGCTGGAGGATGTTGCAGGCAGCAGAACGTTCTCCACGGCGTCTCCAGACCCTGTCACGTCTGTCACGTCTGTCACATGTGTTCAGTGTGAACCTGCTTTCATCTGTGAAGAGCACAGGGAGCCAGTGGCGAATTTTCCAATCTTGGTGTTCTCTGGCAAATGCCAAATGTCCTGCACCGTGTTGGGCTGTAAGCACAACCCCCACCTGTGGACGTCGGGCCCTCATAACAACCTCATGGAGTCTGTTTCTGACCGTTTGAGCAGCCACATGCACATTTGTGGCCCACTGGAGGTCATTTTGCAGGGCTCTGGCAGTGCTCCTCCTGTCCCTCCTTGCACAAAGGCAGAGGTAGCAGTCCTGATGCTGGGTTGTTGCCCTCCTACGGCCTCCTCCACATCTCCTGATGTACTGGCCTGTCTCCTGGTAGCGCCTCCGTGCTCTGGACACTACGCTGACAGACACAGCTAACCTTCTTGCCACAGCTTGCATTGATGTGCCATCCTGGATGAGGTGCACTACCTGAGCCACTTGTATGGGTGGTAGACTCCGTCTCATGCTACCACTAGAGTGAAAGCACCGCCAGCATTCAAAAGTGACCAAACCATCAGCCAGAAAGCATAGGAACTGAGAAGTGGTCAGTGGTCACCACCTGCAGAACCACTCCTTTATTGGGGATGTCTTGCTACCTGCCTCTGCTTTCCACCTGTTGTCTATTCCATTTGCACAACAGCATGTGAAACTGATTGTCAATCAGTGTTGCTACCTAAGTGGACAGTTTGATTTCACAGAGTGTGATTGACTTGGAGTTACATTGTGTTGTTTAAGTGTTCCCTTTATTTTTTTGAGCCGTGTATATTTCCAGGACACATTTGTGCCATTGTTAAGTATTGGTGAAGGAAAGGCCCATCCCAGAATATCACGCTTCCAAGTCAGACATAACAGGTGAAAAATAACAAAGGAAGGATTGTAACACAAAAGGGCCAGCCTCAGTTGAATGGTGCATTGTTGTCGCCTAAGTTAGCACATCACCGGAGTAATATTTCACAATGTTGGGCACTTGAAGATGGGTGGACTCCAGCTCCCAGAATTCCCCAGCCAGTGAAGCAGCAGCATCCCTCTGGCCTTCAGTGGCGTCCAGCCAGCACCCTCCAAAAATGTCGGTGGTGCAGGAGATTCAATCCTTTGGTCTGAATTTAGTTGCAATGAGAAACCATGAAATGAGGAAAACCATTAGCACAATGTCTGCACGAGACTTTCATAAAGTTCGCCTTTAACTGCTTTTTTTAAAAAAATGGCCTCTGAGTAAACCTTGTCAGGAGTTGTCCCAAAGATGTTTTTTTTAAAAGAGGCAACTGGACTTTCTTGGTTATTTCTTTTGAAGACGTTTCGCTTCTCCTCCCAGAAGCTTCTTCAGCTCGGACTGGATGGTGGGGAATGGAAGGATTGATACTCCTTGCAGACGAAGCTGGTCATTTGCATCCTTTTTAGAGAGTCGTTGAGGCCACTTGGAGGTTTGTCTGGGTTCTCTGTCTGAGTAGTGCTCCCAGTTCCTATAGTCTGCAAAATGTTCTTTCTGCGCCAACTCAGGAAGCTCAAACTGCCCCAAAGGAGCTGCTGATCCAGTTCTACAGAGGAATTACTGACTCTGTCATCTGCACCTCCATAACTGTCTGGTTTGGTTCTGCAACCCAACAGGACAGACACAGACTCCAGAGAGGAATTAGGACTGCAGAAAAAAACATTACTACCCACTCGCCTTCCATGGAGGATCTGTATCCTGCACGAGTCAAAAAGAGGACTGTGAAAATATCCTCACATCCCAGACATAAACTGTTTCAACTCCTTCCCTCAAAATGACGCTATAGAGCCCTGCACACGAGAACAACTAGACACAAGGACAGTTTTTTCCATCATTCTCCTAAGAAATGATTTCCTCCAAACTGTCCAACTATTTACAAAGTCTGCATTACTATTACTATTAATCTTCTCTTCACTCCTTATCGCCCATCCCCTCCCACTTGTGACTGTAGGACTGTAACTTTGTCGCTTGTATCCTTACGATTTATATTGACTGTTTCCTAGTATGAGTTGATTGCTTATTATACCCTCTGACTATCATTAAGTGTTGTACCTGATGATTCTTGACTCTTGAGGAAAGTATCTTTTCTTTTATGTACACTGAGAGCATTTGCACCAAGACAAATTCCTTGTGGGTCCAAGCACACTTGGCCAATATAGAATTCTATCTATCTTCTCGGCAGAAGCTTCTTGGAGAAGAAGCAGAACATCTTCCACTTCACTTCACGCAACCTTGATTCTATCCCTCTGTCAATGCAGTCTAGAACTGTGTTGGCTTTTGTGGCAGCTGCAGCAGACGGCTGGCTCCTCTTTAAGGGATTGTCCACTAGAACTGCAGGTTCCCTCTCACAGTTACTACAGGCTTGGCTTTCCTTTGCTCCCCCTGCCTTGCTCTCCACCTCGTTCCTCTTCCAGCAGCTTCTTCAGCCTCTGTTGCAAATCACTGCAGGCATCTGGAGCTCATTCAGGCCAGATGTTTCCAGAAGGAGAGGAATGGCATTCACGGGTTGTTCCATCCCCTGGGCCTCACGAGGATCCCTCAAACGGGACCTCCGTCGATTTTGGGGTGAGGGTTTCCCCCTTTTTCAACACAATCTCACCACCTGTTGATGGGTAGGAGAAGCGAGAGGAGGGAGTCCCATGCCTTTAAAGGCTTCCGAGTCTCTCCAGATGTTCTCCATTCTCTGCAAACAGACAACTCCGCTCTTAAACCACAGGGATACATCTGTTTGTGCTTGCTGGAGAGCATCTGATGTAGACACGAAAGAAGAGGACCGCGAGGGAGAGGTGCAAAGTTCGTTGTCCATCTGTCGTGGTCGTCCCAAAGATGCTTTTCCAAGAGGCAACTGGACTTCCTGGTTGGTTTTTTTTTTCTTTGAAGACGTTTCGCTTCTCCTCCAAGAAGCTTCTTCAGCTCTGACTGGATGATGAAGAATGGAAGGATTGATACTCCTTGCAGACAAAGCTGGTCATTTGCATCCTTTTTAGAGGGTCCTTGTTGAGGCCACTTGGAGGTTTATCTCCGATGTCCTCAGGGTCACCAGAGTGGTGCAAATGGACGTGGAGCCTTCTTGACACGGTTGAATGGACTCTGTTGTAGACTAGAGATAGATGATGCCGTGTGGGAGCGCCGTCACTTGAGACTTTCAAGAAGAGATTGGACTGCCATTTGTCAGGGATGGTGTAGGGTCTCCCGCTTGGGCAGGGGGTTGGACTAGATGACCTACAAGGTCCCTTCCAACTCTGATTATCTGTTATCTGTTATCTGTTATTAGTGGGTTTGACTAGAAGACCTGCAAGGTCCCTTCCAACTCTGTTATTCTGAAATTTTGACACAGATGGCCTCTTGGGCCCGTCTTTGAAACCAGCGATCCTCTCTGTCCAAAATGTCACAGAATAACAGAGTCGGAAGGGACCTTGTAGGTCATCTAGTCCAACCTCCCCCGCCCAAGCAGGAGATCTTACACCATTTCTGACCGATGGCAGTTCAATCTCTTCTTGAAGGTCTCAAGGGATGAAGCTCCCACAACTTCTGAAGGCAACTTCTATTCCATGGGTTGATTGTTTTCCCTGTCAGAAAATGTCTCCTTTATTTCCAGGTTGAATCTCTCCTGGATCAGTTTCCATCCATTGTTCCTTGTCTGGCCTTCAGGGGCCTTGGAAAATATCCTGACTCCCTCCTCCTTCTCTTCACTAGACCATCCAGGCCCAGTTCCTGCAACCGTTCATCATATGTTTGAGCCTCCAGCCCTCTCAACATCCTGGTTGCTCTTCTCTGCACTTTTTCTAGAGTCTCAACCTCTTTTTCATAGTGTGGTGACCAAAACTGGATGCAGCACTCTAGGTGTGGCCTTACTAAGGCTTTATAGAGTGGTATTAGTACCTTCCTTGATCTCGATTGTATCCCTCTGTTAATGCAATTTAGGATTGCAATGGCCTTTTTGGCTGCTGCTACACACCGCTGGCTCCTATTTAGCTGGTTGTCCACTAAGACTCCAAGATTCCTCTCACAGTTACTGCTATTGAGCCTGGTTTCACCCAGTCTGTATGTGTCCTTTGGGTTTTTCTTGCCTAAATGTAGGATTTTGACGAGAAAGAAGACTCCATTAACGTTTACTTGGAGCACCAATTTCAGTGACCTTAGGCTGCTCATAAGGAAGAGTTTATCAAGCTTAACCAGATTGACATCTCACTGCAGGTAATCTCAATTTACAATCACAACTGAGTCCCAAGTCTCCATTTAGAGTTAACTATTAGAGTTACTATTCAATAGTAGTAACTGTGAGTCCTAGTGGACAACCACTTAAATAGGAGCCAGCCGTGTGCAGCAGCAGCCAAAAAAAAGCCAATGCAATCCTAAGGTATATTAACAAAGGGATACAATCGAGATCAGGTGAAGTATTAGTACCGCTTTATAATGCCTTGCTAAGGCCATATTTGGAATCCTGCATTTAGTTTTGGTCTCCATGATGTAAACAAAGGATGCTGAGACTCTGGAAAGAGTGCAGAGAAGAGCAACCAAGAGGATTAGGGAACTGGAGGCTAAAACGTATGAAGGACAGTTGGCTGGAATTGGGTATGTCTAGTTTAATGAAAAGAAAGACCAGAGGGCACATGATAGCCCCAATATTTGAGGGGCTGCCCCAAAGAAGTGGGGGTCAAGCTATTCTCCAAAGCAGCAGAGGGCAGGACAAGAAACCATGGATGGAAACCAACGAAGCTGAGAAGCCAGTGGGAATTAAGGAGAAATGTCCCAACAGTGAGAACAATTAACCAGTGGAACTACTTGCCACAAGAAATTGCGGGTGTGCTTCATCACTGGAGGTTTTTAAGAAGAGGTTGGACGGTCACTTGTCTGAAATGGGATAGGGTTTCCTGCCTGAGTAGGGGGTTGGACTAGATGACCTCCAAAATCCCTCCCAACACTCTCATTCTGTTACCTCCAAAGCTCTAGTAGGGGGATACAATATCCTTCTCCCACCCTCCGTCCCTTCCCTCCTGGATGGCTGACAGTTTTAGTTTGCGTTTTTGGCAGCCCTCCACAATTGCCCCATGCTTGAGACGTGCCAGAGCGAAGCCTTGGAGCCAGGAACATGCAGGGTGGCAGGGTGCCCAGAAGGGAGGGCAAGCGAGGTCAGGATTATGGACGACGGCTTGACGGGTGGGCACCCTCTGGGCTGCTTGGTAAGCAGGCCGTGCCCTGGTCCGGAGGGGTTAGGCCAGCCTTCTGAAAAACCCTCCTTTGGTTATTCGCCATGAGATTTGATGAGGAAGTTTCTAGACCTCATGGCATCCCGGACTGTGATTTGTGCCTGCGGGTGAGGCGGGAGGAAGCCGCAGGAGGGGGGAGGGGGGGCTGAAAAAGGACACAGGAGCAAAACTTTATGACTCCCAACTGGTCATAAGAATCTAGAAGCCTGGAAGCTTGGAAGGAGGTCTGGAGATCATCTAGTCCACCCCGCTGCCAGGCGAGAATCCACCTGGACAGCCAAGGGCTGTAAGCTCCCATGCTCTTCTCCTGGGCGTCCCTAAGGCCCTCCGGGAGGTGAGGTGCAGACCAAACCCCTGAGGCTGTGCATAGGGGAGGCTTTTGGCTGTAAACTGGCTGCACAGAGTGACCAGCAGAAGAGCTGGAGGAAGAGAAAGAGGCTCTGTGGTGCAGTGGTTAGAGCAGGGCCCTCCATCACTGAGAGGCCTCTGGAAAAGTAGAGGAAATCCACGGCCTTTGCCCTGAGGGAGCTTTCCTCCCTTCTTTCCTCCTTCCCTCCCTTCCTCTCACTCCCATTTTCTCCTCCCTCCCTCCCTCCTTTCCTCTCTTTCTCCTTCCTTCTTTCCTTCTTTCTTTCCAACCTATCTCTCCTTCCTTCATCTCTCCCTCCCCCTCTTTCCTTCCTTCCTTCCTTCCTTCCTTCCTCCCTCCCTCCCACCCTTCCTTCCTCTCATTCTCATTTTCTTCCTCCCTTCCTTCCTCTCACTCCCATTTTCTTCCTTTCACCTCCCTTCCTTCCCTTCCTTCCTCCCTTCCTTCCTGTCTTCCTCCCCCTCATTCCCATCTCCTCTCTCCCTTTTTCCCTCTTTCCCTTTCTCCCTCCCTCCCTTTCTCCCTCCCTCCCTTTCTCCCTTCTTTCCTTCTTTCTTTCCAACCTATCTCTCCTCCCTCCCTCTCTCCCTCTCATTCTCATTTCCTCCCTCTCTCCCTTTGGTCGTAAGTCAAGGACTAGCTGTGTAGGAAACTTAACCACAGTCGGGCATCATCTATATCTATCAGACATCCAAACTAGACTGCGTTGGTTCTCCGTGTCATCTAATATACATGGGGACATACACGATTTTGGATTTTATTTCCTTTGCCATGTTTATGTAGTGTCTATCCAGAACCTTTGAAAATGGCACACAACAAAATCTCCTTTTTATTCATTTTTTAAAATATTTATTTATTCAAAGTTTCCAAAAATTTAAAAAAGAGAAACAAGTTCTCACATTTTATAGCGATGCCATAGCAGTGTACATATCCTTTAATAACAATTAAGTTCGTTTACCATAAATATATCTATAGCTAATTTATTAATTCCTTACTTGTTATACTGCTGTTAAAGTGCAATACTTACCTATCTACATTACTTTACATACATATACACACATAGGTCATATATCACATTCTTCTTTGCGATTTCATTGGTCATTTTTACAAAACATTTTCACTCCCTTTTTTAACCAGTTATACCATATATTCCCCATGGTAAAATATTCTTCTTCTTCCCTGTTTTTTAATAGCATAGCTAGTCTAATCATTTCTGCGCAATGATGTATCTTATTAATCCCTGCTAGATCTGTGGGTGCCCTGGTCAGTTTCCAGTTTTGAGCAAAATCTCATTTTTAATGTAGGCCGATTGGTGCACATTCAAAGTGACGATAAAGTTATTCCAACTCCTGCCTGCCTGCTGCGGAGGCTGAACGAACGACCCAGACAACAGCCGCGGCCCCCCAAGGCGTAAAACTCCACATTCCTGGATGACAGCTGGAAAGACCATAATTTGGGGAGGGGGGGGGCAGAGATGTTCCTTCTGTTGCTGAGTGGGGTTTTTTTTTTGCCATTGGGGTGGGGACGGGGAGCGAATGAGCGAATTCGAGAAGGAGCTGGAGGGGAGGGGGTGATGGGAGGGGGGGGGGCTTGGATGCGGTACAGGGGCTTGGGGGTATCTCTGTGCTGTCTACCCCTAGACTGGCATCTGTAGCCTGAAGCCAGATCAGCTACTGAGTTTTTAAAGTCCTACACTTAGGCAAGAAAAACCCAAAGGACACAGATTGGGTGAAACCAGGCTCAACAGCAGTGACACACACACACACACACACACACACACACATATAATCTCATCTGCCATCATCAGGCTTCTGTAGCAGAAGTAGTAACAGAAGCCTGATGATGGCAGATGAGATTCTGCCGAAACGTTGCTACAACTTTAAAAGCACAACTACATTGACGTGGGAAAATACCTGAACAAAGCTGAATACCATACATGTAAGTACCCGTGAAAACTTAAGAAAACAAATATATATATATATTAGCAGTTAAAAGGAAGCAGCAGCTGCAAGCTCACATCACTCTGAGAAGCACAGAGCTGAAGACACAAGTCTGAAGATGATGAATGAGACTTCATCGAAACGTTGCCTAGATACTTCCAATCTTACGTGGGAGAAAACCCGAATAACCAAAGATCCACATACACACACACATATATATACCACTTTGTAAAGCCTTAATAAGGTCACATCTGGAATCCTGCATCCAGTTTTGGTCACCACATTATACAAAAAAAAAAAAAAGATGTCGAGACTGGAAAAAGTGCAGAGAAGAGCAACTTAAGACAATTAAAAGGTCTGGAGACTAAAACTTATGAAGAACGGCTGCAGGATTTGGGTATGGCTAATCTAGAGAAAAGAAGGACCAGGGGGGACATAATAGCAGTGTTTCAATATTTGAAGGGCTGCCCCAAAGAAGAGGGGGTCAATTTATTTTCCAAAGCACCAGAAGGCAGGACAAGAAACAAGGGATGGAAACTACTAATCGAGGAGAGAAGCAACTTGGAACTCAGGAGAAACTTCCTAACAGTTTGGACAATTAACCAGTGGAACCGCTTGCCACCAGAAGTAATCCAACACTGGAGGCTTTTAAGAAGAGACAAATGGACAGCCACTTGTCTGAAATGATATAGGTTCTCCTGCTTGAGCAAGGGGTTGGACTAGATGACCTCAAAAGTCCCTTCCAGCTCTATTCTGATGGATTGACCTGTAGCACCATTGTGGCTGCCAGCTTGACTCCACTGTGTAAACACACACACACACACACACACATGCACACACAAACACACACAGATACAAAAACACCTGATGGGAGGAAGAAGAGGCATAAGCCCTTTTAAAAACTGGAGAAATATAGGGGTTTTCCTCCTCTGGAGAAATAAATCCCTTGGCCATTGCTCTCTGCACACACACACACACACAATTTCTCGAGCCACGGATATTTAGTGACTGGCTACAATCACTTGCACATGTCTGGATGCAAAGTGAAATTAAAGCAATCCCAAACCTCATAAAACGTATAAAATTTCTGTCCGGTTAGAAACGTTCCACTCCAAAAAAAGCCGGTTTGTATAGTTCGTTTGGTTTTTCTTTTGAAGGGATAAATGGGTTGGGTGTTTATCGGCTGTTGGGGTCAAGACTTGTCATGGAGAGGAGGCTAAATTTCAGTCTGGACAGCCACTGATCAGAAATCGTATCGGGCTCTTGCAAGAGCAGGGAGTTAGACTAGATGACCTCCGAGGCCCCTTCCAACTCTGTTACTCTTACAGTTGTGGTCCTTCTTAAGCTCTGATTTCTTCGGGAAAGTCACCCCCAGTGCCCGTCACCCCCTCCCCGTGAGAGGGCCAGGATATTCCTGCAGAAACAAATGACACTTGCTATAAAGGTAGTTTAATGAAAAGAAGTAGAGACATGATAAGCAGTATTGCAACCTCTCAGGGGCTGCCCCAAAGAAGAGGGAGTCAAGCTACTTTCCAAAGCATCAATGGGCAGGACAAGAAACCATGGATGGAAACTAATCCAGGAGAGAAGCAACCTGGAATTAAAAAGAAATTTGCTGACAGTGAGAACAATTAATCAGTGGAACAGCTTGACACCAGACAAGCTGTTGTCGGTGCTCCAACGCTGGAGGGTTTAAAGAAGAGAGCCAACCCCCATTTGCCTGGAATGGTCTAGGGTGGGTGTCGGCAACCCACGGCTCCAGAGCTGCATGTGGCTCTTTGACCCCTCTCCTGTGTGGCTCCCTGCCGACCCGATCGTGTCACCTGCTCTCCGCCCCAAGACACTGGCCCAACCTGGCCGTGGCCGATGCCAACCTTGCTAACACGAGGGCTGGCGGGGTGGGAATGGGATCCGGGAGGAGGGTATGATGGAAAGGGGGACAGGTCAGCCACTGAGGAGCGAGCATGAGCCGCGGGGGCAGCTTCCCCGAAGACGGCCCTTCTCCTCTTCCTTTTCCTCGCGCGACCTCTCTGCCTGGCCGTTGCAGGGTGGGGAGGGTGTGCACGAGCAGGGATACGCTCCTCAAGCGAGCTGCTGGTCTCGGCCAAAGCACAGCCAAAGCGTGTGGGTTGACCGGCTGACGGGCGAGCGTATTTGGCGACGACGCTCCAGGTTTATCCGAAACTGATTCCCCCAGGGTGGACGTGCAAGGTTCAGTGAGGCCAGCCCAGGGGCGGGATTCAAAAAATCCCAGCAACCGGTTCGCTGCCCAGTGGGTGGGTGGGTGGGCATGGCCATGGTGGGCGTGGCCTACCGGAATTTCCGGGAGGGCCATTTTTCTCCTTCCCCAGAGTCCAGAGGCTTCCCTCGGGCCTCTCGGAGGGCAAAAATGGCCTCACCCAGGCTCTGGAGGCCCCCCCCCTCGCCCACTCCCAGAGCCTCCGCGTGGGCCCTGCACTTACCTGACCCCAAAACGGGCTGCGTGGAGACTCCTGGGAGGAATGGGGTCAGGTGGGTGGGGCCAGCCAGTCGGTTCAACTACCGGTTCAGCGAACCAGATGTAAATTTAACACACCCGGTTCGCTCAAACCGGTCCAAACTGGTAGAATCCCACCCTTGGTCCAGCCCCCTTTTCCCACTGCTCTGAGCTTATTTACTCCTGAGCGGCGCTGCCAGTGGTGTGGATTGAAAGTTGTCTTTCGAACAGCAAAAGAAGAGAGAGAGAGAGAGAGAGAGAGAGAGAGAGAGAGAGAGAGAGAGA
>NW_020719584.1:0-13496 GCF_900518725.1 Notechis scutatus | reverse complement strand
AAAAAAAATACAGCACAGATAAGTGAGTACCTATCAGCTCAAAATCAAATCCCACAACAACCACAACCACTACCTCAACTACAATTACAACTACAACCAAAAATAACCACCAAACCACAGCCACAAACAACTACTATCCCTTCAAATAATTCCACAAATAATATTTCCTTACTCATCAGAGACATCATGGAATGTAAACAGAAACGTCCAAATGACATCTTATTTGGTCTTGAAGACACCAACAAATCAGATGACATCACCAGTTCATAATACCATAAGCAACTCTAATACAACAAACATCTCTCCTGAAGATATAATTGAAATAACCAGAGATGGCCGTGGGTACAAATACAATGATGGCTTTGTGGCCCCAAGATTTTGTAGAGTTGTATGCAAAAATGAGCCCAGCAAATGCATATTCATTCATACAATAAATGCCATTGCAAAAACCAATCCCAACCACAAAAAACTTCACTCAAGACCAGACTTATCCATACTGCAAAGAATCCGCTCCCATGAACTCCGTGCAGAACTCAAAAACCATCTAGACAATGGAGAAAAGGACCTATACATTGAGTACAGAGCTGATTCCATCGACAGAAAGTCGATGAACCCACAACTCCGAATCCAACCCCACCTCATCTAATCCAAAATCACTCAAAACTAGGCATGCATGCCCCCAACTACCTCTATTCCAACCACAACTGGCCTTAAATCCAAGCTAGTCAATGCAAGAAGCCTTGTAAATAAAATACCTGAGTTTCTCCTCTTGCTAAATACAGTTAAATTCGACATTATATTTGTCTGTGAAACATGGCTCAACGCATCTCTCCCTGACTCCATTATCACAGTAAGAGACTATCACGTTTGCTGATCAGATTGTGAAATCTGTAGAGGAGGTGGTGTTACTATTATCTATAAAAAGTCCCTACTTCTAAAAAACATCCAAGTTACCCAGGAGCTTGCTATTCCTGAGACCATCATCTGTGATCACATTTCGGTTCTTACTATGTTACAGAGCACCTGATTATGACATCATGCAAACAAGCTAAATACACTATTAACATGGGCAGCATCCTGCCCACACATTTTTATCTTTCTTGGTGACTTCAATCTACCTCATATTAACTGGACGAATGTACAACTGAACCCACACATGCAACCTTCTACAATGCAGTAACAAATCTGGTACTAGAACAACTAGTAACCAACAATACTAACAACTGCCTCGATCTCATCTTCTGCAATAGTTTGAAATCAATTTATGGAATACAAATTAAAGAACCCTTTTCCAACAGTGACCACAACATGATTGACTTTTGTCTCAACATACATCCACACAAAAATCATCACAATGACGGAATCCCCAATTATAACTTCAAAAAAGGCAACTATAATTTTACAAACAATGATCTCTCATCCCTTGATTGGCAATTTCTATTCTCTGGATGCAATACTGTAGAAGACCATTACAACATATTTTTACTTGAAGTCAAAAGAGTTATCAAACTATATGTACCATTAACAACTCCCAAAACCAGAAAAAACAAATTACCCATAACAATAAGGAAGCTTCAATCCAAAAAGAGATCACTTTGGCAGAAAAACAAATCTGGTCATGTTGCCAATTTCAAAAGCCGATACAAAAATTTATGCCACCAGATAAAAACTGAACGCACCAATTATCACATTAAACAAGAAGAAAACCTTCTACGCATCAATTCCACCCGCACTTTCTACAATTTTATAAGCAACAAACTTAAAGACTCAATGTCCATCCCAACCCTGAAAGGACCTAATGGTAAAGTTTGCAATGACGACACTATTAAAGCCAACCTCTTTAACACATTCTTTGGCTCTTTGTAAACAACAATGGATCATGCCCAGTATTTCATAGTCAAACCACAGACAACTAAACTGATGTAATAATACATATCGATTTTACAGAAGACATTGTTGAAAAAGCACTACGCAATCTAAAACCATCCCTATTTATTGGACCAGACGGAATATGTGCCTACTTCTTAAAAAAAGCTATTCACTGCCATAGCCGAACCTCTAAGCATAATCTTTGAAAAATCTTTCAGGACCAGCTCCTTGCCAAAACTATGGTCACAAGCCATGGTCATCCCCATCTTCAAAAAAGGAGATCCCAGCCTAGTTGAAAATTACAGACCAATCTCCTTATGCAGCGTCACCTGTAAAGTCATGAATCAATTACTAACCAATCCATTATCCCCCACTTAAAGACAACCTACTCTCTAATAAACAATTTGGTTTCAGAAAAGAACTATCTTGTAATCTGCAACTCTTACACTGCAAAAACATATGGACTACACAACTCGATCAGGGCAAAGCAATAGACGCAATCTACATAGACTTCTGTAAAGCCTTTGATTCAGTGGTACATGACAAACTACTACTAAAACTAAAATCTTATGGTATCTCTGGACACATACATAACTGGATAGAAGCATTCCTGTCAAACAGACAACAAATGGTCAAAACTGGGAGCTTCCTATCAAATTCTCTATCTTTCAACAGTGGTATCCCCCAAGGCAGTGTTCTAGGACCAACTCTTTTCATACTCTACATAAATGACCTCTGTGATCATATCAAGAGCAACTGCGTTCTCTTCGCTGATGATGTAAAGCTATTCAACACCACAGACAATACTGCTACCCTTCAAAAAGACCTTGACTATGTATCAGAATGGTCAAACAAATGGCAACTTCAAATCTCAACAAATAAATGCTCTGTCCTACATATTGGCAAAAAAAATCAGAAAATAAAATACAGGCTGAATAGTCAATACCTTGTTGATGATCCAAACTCTGTCAAGGATCTTGGAGTACTCATCTCTAATGATCTAAGTGCTAGAGCCCACTGTAGCTATATCGACAAGAAGGCATTAGAATTGTTAACCTAATCTTACCTAGCTTTTTCTCTGGTAATATTACACTACTAATTACAGCATACAAAACATTTACCAGACCAATACTCAAATACATCTCATCAGTCTGGAACCCACATTACGTATCTGATATTAACACAGTTGAGAAAGTCCAGAAATATTTTACAAGAAGAGTTCTCCACTCATTGCAGAATACCTTATGCCACCAAACTTGAAATTCTAGACTTAGAAAATCTAGAACTACGCCGTCTTTGGTCCGATCTAAGTATAGTATATAAAATCATACATTGCAATGTCCTACCTGTCAATGAATACTTCAGCTTCAACCATAACAACACTGGAGCAAACAATAGATACAAACTCAAGGTTAATCACACCAAACTTGATTGTAGGAAATACGACTTCAGCAACAGAGTGGTCAATGTCTGGAATACTCTACCTGACTCTGTGTTTTTTTTCCCCAAAACCCCAAAAACTTTAACCTTAGAATGTCTACTATTGACCTCACCCCTTTCCTAAGAGGTCTGTAGGGAGTGCACATAAACGCACCAACGTGCCTACCAACCCTGTCCTATTGTTTCTTTTATATTTTTTCTTATATATATCCATGTATTTATAACTATGTTTTTACTTATATGTATTATCTTGTAAGCAATTGACAAATAAAAATAAATAAATAAAATAAATAACAGATGGGAGCATTCATTTTTTAAACAACTGCCAAACTTAGCTTCTTTTCAAACACAGCTCCTCAATTATTTCTACATGTAGATTTAGACAAGAAGCATTACTGGTTTTATTTTATGCTTTACCTGATTTAATTTTATCATTAAACACCAAGTCAGTTTGATTCTGAGGTTTTCTCATTATCCTTCATGCGCCCACTCAGGACACAATATAATTGACCATTTCTTGGATAATAGGATTTCCATATGATTTATAGATTTCATGGCACCTTTAGAGATGTAGCTGTCTTCCATAGTCAGAAACCTTAAGAAACCTTAAATTTCTTTCTTTTCCAAGTTGCCAGTTTTAACATTTTCAATCTCACTGACTGCTAATATTAAATATATCTGTTCTTAATTCACTTCTGTTTATATATCTTCCTCATTCATGAAGTCCTATAGCAAAGTTATGGGGAGATCATTCAAAGCCTAAAGAAATAGACTCCATCCTCAAGGCAAAGCTTTGGAAAAGTGGCTGAATAAACAAAATCCAATTGTTCCCTTGAATGCATCCTTGACCTACTCACTATACCCATACCCAAGCTCAATATTTGATTCCACAATGAACCTTCTTAACTAAATTTATCTCACTGCAGCAATTCTTTAGAACTTGATTGCTCATCCCATTTTTTTTCCAAGTTTATCATTTTTATTGAGTTATAATGTATTATAAAATACAAACGTAAATAGAAAAGCACTGGGGGAGGAAAGGGGAAGAGAAGTGAGGAAAAATAAGAAGAAAAAAGAAAGAAAAAATCATTGACTTCCGACTCTCTCTGTTACAGTAAAATAAGGTATTAACATCAAATCAAAACTTTTTTGCTTTTTCATAATAATATGAACAAGCCATTTCTATAAAGATGTATCAGTCTAATTGGTAAAACCCAAAGTCAGAGTTTCATTCTTTTCCACATCAAGCACGAAGTTCAGAAGCAATTTCCATATGGAAACAAAAGTACTTATGTTCTTTTCTTTAATCAAAGAGGTCAATTTTGCCATCAACTTCTGCAACCATTCATCTGTAGTAGGAATCGAAGTGTCCTTCCATTTTTGTGCATAAAATAGTCTTGTCACTGTAAACATATATAGTAACAAAGTTCCAATTTTTTTCTCCAATTCTTTTTCCATTAAGCCCAAAAGGAAGAAAAGTTCTAGTTTCATTTTTATTTCCATTTTCAAAATTTTCTGTATCAAAATATGAATCACACTCCATTTTTTTTTTTTTGCTATATCACATGTTCACCATAGATGATAAAAAGTCCCCTCTTCACTGTTACACTTCCAACATTCATTTGACATACCTTTATAAATCTTACATAATTTATCTGGTGTTAAATACCAACCATACATCATCCTATTGAAATTTTTTTTTAGATTATAATTTAATGTAAATTTTAAACCCTTCATCCAAATATTTTCCCATTGTTCAAGCATCACATTATATCCAAAATTCCTTGCCCACTGAATCATACAATGTCTTACATGTTCATTTTCCAAATTCAATTTCAATAACATTTTATATTCCCACATAATGAAATTTCCAATTCATTTTTAACAAAGTAAAATCCATAACAATTTTTATCCAGTTTAAACTTTTCTTTCAGTTGTTAGTAATAAGTAAACCAATGGCAAACATAATCTCTGGATTAAAGTTCTTCCCTCGGCTTTAATATTGGGTCACCAAAGCTGAGAGATAAAATTTTACCGTACATCAACCAGTCTGGCTTTGCCACCATTTCTTTTAAAAAATGCTTCCTGTGGTGACATCCAAAAGGGCAGCTTCTTTATTTTTTATTTTTGTTATTTTATTTATTTTTTATTTATTTTTATTTGATTTGTCAATCGCTTACAAAATAATAAGTATAAGAATAAACATAGTTATGAATACTTGAAATGGATACATATAGGAAAAATAAAAGAAACAATAGAACAGGGACTGAAGGCACGTTGGTGAGCTTATGCATGCTCCCTACAGACCTCTTAGGAAAGGAGTGAAGTCAATCGTAGACAGTCTAAGGTTAAAGTTTTGGGGGTTTGGGGAAGAAACCACATAGTCAGGTAGAGTATTCCAGACATTGACCACTCTGTTGCTGAAGTCATATTTCCTGCAATCAAGTTTGGTGCGGTTAACCTTGAGTTTGTGTCTATTGTTTGCTCTTGTGTTGTTATGGTTGAAGCTGAAGTATTCATTGACAGGTAGGACATTGCAATGTATAATTTTATATACTATAGTTAGATCGGACCAAAGGAGGTGTAGTTCTAGGTTTTCTAGATCTCGTCGAGTCTGGTGGCATAAGGTATTCTGCAACGCGTAGAGGAGTGGAGAACTCTTCTTGTGAAATATTTCTGGACTTTCTCAACTGTGTTAATATCAGATATGTAATGTGGGTTCCAGACTGATGAGCTGTATTCAAGTATTGGTCTAGCAAATGTTTTGTATGCTCTAGTTAGTAGTGTGATATTACCAGAGAAAAAGCTACGTAGGATTAGGTTAACAACTCTTAATGCCTTTTTGGCTATGTAGTTACAGTGGGCTCTAGCACTTAGATCATTAGAGATGAGTACTCCAAGGTCCTTGACAGAGTTTGGATCATCAACAAGGTCTTGACTATTCAGCTTGTATTTTATTTTAAGACAAAAGTCAATCATGTTGTGGTCACTGTTGGAAAAGGGTTTTTTAATTTGTATTCTGTAAATTGAATTCAAACTATTGCAGAAATTGAGATCAAGACAGTTGTTTAGTCTAGTATTGTTGGTTACTAGTTGTTCCAGTCCTAGATTTGTTATTTAGATTTGTTATTTGTTTACTTCGTAAAGTGTTTTATATTTATGCCAAACTCTAAGTATGACACATCTAACAAAATGGTTATTAAAATCAACATTAACTTTACTTTTATCATACCCTAAGTAGCCATGTCATCCAATCCTTAATTCATGGCACTCTAGTTCAAGTAGCCTTATTCTGGTGCTGACCCATTCTTTTTCCCAGGTCAAAAATTGCCCATCAAAATACGATTTCATATCTGGTAGACCCAAACCCCCTCTTTCCTTAGCATCTTGCAGTAGCTTATATCTAATTCTTGGTTTGTTCCCTTGCTATATGAACTTAGAAATATCATTCTGCCATTGTTTAAATGGATTATCAGTTGTAAGCATTGGTAACATCTGAAATAAAGAAAAATCATCTTTGGTAAGATATTCATCTTGGTTACAGAAATTCTACCCAATAGTGATAAATGCAATTTATTCCATCTTTGTAAATTCTGTTTAATATCCCAAAGAGGGATGTAGTTATTTTGAAACAGTTTTATATTTGTATTTGTCAACATAACCCCTAAGTATATCACCTTTTTGTCAACCTAAAACCAGACTTTTTATTCAATATTTCACTATCCTGATAAGACACATTCTTGATCAGCATTGTTATTTTCTGTTTATTTATTTTGAAACCTGCCAAAGCCCCAAACTCATTCAATGTCCTCATCAAATATTCTATACTATACTTTGGGTCATCCCATTTTTATAGGAAGATGCATGTAACACAGAAATTATTGAGACCAGCTTTCTTTTCCTCCCTCTTCCTCCATCCCTTTGCCAGAGCACTTCTATTGTATGCAGGGAGGTGAAAGTAGAAGGGATAGTTTAATATATCCTGAAATGATCTCCCTTCTTCTCATTCTGTTGAATGAAAGAAACCATGGTTAACGTGTGGAATTTCTACACTTATTAATCTAAGTCTGTTGCTTCATCATGTAAATACATACTACCCTCAACAGCAACCCACAACTATTGATTTCCTTAACAAATATTGAAGAGGTATATTTAGTTTGGACCCATTACAAGGTTGACTACATATCTGTGTCAGATTATTGTGTTATGTGAAGAAAGACTTAAGTAAAGGAGAATGCCTTATGTTTCACTGAGAAATCATCTCTCTGACTCTATAACATCCATGGAAGTTGAAACTTCTGTCACATGGGGATGGATTTGATCTCCCACTGTCTTTGTACACTTATAGGAAACATAATAATCTCAGAGAGAAAATATACATTCTTTCAGAAAGATTGCAGAAAATATTTTTGTATAAATTTCTGTAATTTCATATAATTCATTTCAAAAGGCAAGCAAAGGACAAACTGTAAAAGTTAACAAGTACAACGGGGTGTTTATGTTAATTTTTTTGAAAGAAGTGCAGGCACTTTTATGGGTGTCAACAATATGATCCTTAGTCTGAAGCAATAGCCTAGGGCCACTTCTTCTGTTCCTCCAAATCTGTAATTTAATTCTACAAGCTTAATAAAGTGTAGGATGAGCAGAAATTACAGATTTGGAGGAACAGAGAGAATTGTAAACCTGAGAGGAGATGGCTAGATCAGGGATCAATTAGTAGAGCTGTGCCGTGCTTCCGATTAGATTCCAAAGTGAAGGGTGTTGGAGACCAGGTCCAGGATCTCATAGTGTCTCATTAAAGCATCACTGTCACCTTCCAGCATCAGGTGCAGATAAAGGTAGTGGATATCACAGGGCAATTTAGGGGAAAAAAAGCTTTTTCTTTAAATTTCCGGATTTTTTAAAAATTCTACAAGCTGAACCTAACAATTAAATACATACCCTCACCACACAGAAACAGAAATGGCAGAATTCTATTATGGTATGAAGAGAGTGGTATTGACAGAAAGACTGTGTGGTCTCTATATAATTGTATCCTACTTAGCTTTTCACTTGTCAGGAAAGAACTGCACCCTTTCTGTAGGTTTCTTACCCACAGAACAAATCCTCAGATCCCTGTACACTTTGGCTCTATTGAGTAACGATGCAAAATAATTATAGATATGATTCAGTTCAGTAAATGAGTCCCTTTACTGTTGAGAAGAATTGATATACGTAATATTTGTTCATTGTGGTATATTTTGCTTACCATATAGATCACAAAAACACTTGAAAAATAGCCTGTTAATTTTGTTTTCTGCCATAAAATTGACTTTATAAAGTATTGGGGGAAGACATGATGGCTCAGTGGCTAAAGATGCAGAGCTTGTCAGCTGAAAAACTGACAACCTGGGTTCAAGATCCCAATGCCATGTAACAGGATGATCTTCTGTCCTTGCCCCAGTTCCTGCCATCCCAGCAGTTTGAAAGCATGTAAATGAGAGTAGTACCACTTTGGTGGGAAAGCTTTCTGTGCACCTTGGCATATAGTCATGCTGGCCACATGACCACAATAATGTCTTCAGACACTGTTGGATCCCTCACCTAAGAAACAGAAATGTGCAACATCACATCAAATGTGATGCAAATATGCCAAAGAGATGGAGTGGTAGCCCCTTCACTCTGGATGGAGAAAGGAATGTGCTGTACATATCAGTTTTCAAATTTTTATCCCAACTCCGTTCTTTCCACAAAGAGTTGCAGTTTATTCCTGGTGCAGGCTTAACTGTGGTAATCACTATTGCAATCTGTGTCCTTGAGAGATTGCAGCATTGCTATAGAGGTTTACAGAATTGCTCTGTGTTGACATAACTCTCTTGTTCCAGAAAGTGATGCAACAACCTACCTACCTATCCAAAATTAAGACTGAATGATAAAATATTGTTTTTAGGATAACCTGTAGTGAGACTGGGCAAAAATTTCCCATCTTTCTTGACCTCTCTCTGACTTTTAATACTATTAATCATGGCATTTTACTTTCTTCATGAAGTGGAAATGGAGACTGTCTTCTAACTAGGCAATGTTATTGGACTCAAAGCTTCTGCTTAAATATCAGATGGCAACTACCATGTCCATTATAGCCTTTCCTTGACTATGAGAAGAGGATTCTTCTCATTGTCACTCATGCTTTACATATACAATGGACTCTGACTATAATCAGCTTTTGAAAAGTTAAGAGTATTACTATAAAATGATGCCCACTATTTCTGGCCACTAGAATTGGTGCAAAAGAATACTATGGTTAAAATTAACAAAAGCTGCCGAGACATGCTCCACTTCAATACAGGCTCTGCCACAGATTTCTAACAAGCAAGACTAAAAGTGTCTCCATCCTAAATGTCAGCATGAAATCCAGATGAAGTGAGTGTAGATAATACGGATTGTTGAGGTAAGGTTCATTTTAAAAAGGTCCAATCTGACGATTTTGTTAACAAAAGAAGGTTGGAGATAGAGACCTAGTTCAAATGTTCTGTCTTAATCTAAGGCTTTCACACACTTAAGACCTATGAATCTATCGAATGGTATTTTCCCAGAGCCCTTTGCCCTAAAGATGATGAGGGAATGATAGAGACATGTCTTCTCATTTGCCATCTTTTTCCACAGCATTCATCCTCTGTTTCAGTTGCCTACAATTATATTCATTATTTCAAAAAATAATTTTAACCTGCCTTTTACAAACAATCTCAGTATTATATTAGCTGTGAGAGATATTGTATTTCAGAACTGTTGTTAAAACACTGTTGCTCCACTTTGTTACGATAGCTGTTTATTTTAATGTTGGTTCTTCATTTTATTTCATTTATTTCAGATTTTTGCTGTAACCCACTTTGACTCTTGCTCAATTGAGCAGATTATTCCAATGTTCACAATGTGTTCATTTGCAAAGACAAAAATTATATGTATTATGGTAAGTTAATCAATCAAGCTAATATTTAATAGAAGATCAAGCGGAATAAGATGATCAAAACAAAGGAATTCATGCATTCCCAGGAACAGCAAAGGGGAAATGAACACATTTTTATATTTAGGACCTCAAGAGATGGAAACTTCAGAATTTGTCTCCTATACTTGTAAACTGTATCATGGCACTTTCAAAACTGCCACCACTGTTGAATCTGGTTAAGCATTATCTTTCTGAACTTTCTTTCTTGTGAAGGAAAGAAAAATGGATGAGTATGGGTGGAAAAAAAACCCTAAAGTTGAGTTCCCCCACCACCCCCCAGGCCAAAAAAGTGGAAGGCCCCTGAGTGAGCTTGGAAAAGTGGATTGGATGTGGGACTGGGCACAGGTCAGGGCCCCAAAGCCTCTGACAGAATCCCTGGGGAAATCCATAGAACAGCTAAGGGAGGAATTTGACCAGGCCACCATTTGGAATGATGACTCATCATGCTGCCCAAAACAGAGGGGCATTTTTACAGAGCTCTTTGAAGTGAGGAGAAGGAGGTGAGACCACAGGGCTCCTTCTCCACCCATGCCTCCCTCACACAGCAGGCAGCCCCCTCCCCCTGTGTGAACTAGAGCCGGGAGGAAGGCCAGCCACCTCAAGTACAGGCTTACAGAGGGGGACAGGATGAGAGAGGAGCCTAAAAGCTCCTGATGGGATCCCTGGGGAGATCCATGGAGAAGCTGAGAGAGGAATTTGTCCAGGCTACCATTAGAGATGACCACTCAAAACAAAGAGGAGTTTCCAGAGAGCCTTCTGAAATGAGGAGAAGCAGGCGAGATCATAACCCCCTCCTCTACCCAGCAGAAGAAACAAGAGCCCACAGTGGCAACCAGTGCCTTCCCCACACAGCAGGCATCCCCCTCCTCCTGTGTGAACTAGAGCTGAGCAGGAAGGTCAGCCACCACATGCACAGGTTTACATAGGGCAACAGGAAGAGAGCAGAGAAGAGCTCTACAAACTGCCCCGGTTCGGGGAAAAATTTGATGGGGACCCAGACCATCTAGCTCTATTCCTTGATTCAGCTGAAATCCACCTAGAATGCTATGGACACCTCTATCCTCCCCTAGAGCCATGATGAATGCCATTTCTGAAAGGTTGGAGGGAGAAGCAAGAGGATGGCTAGCAACTCTCCACAAGATAAGGGTCCCCCACAACTGCAGGATGTAGATGACTTCCTATGACTGCCAGATTTGAGGAGGCAGAGGATGATCTGTATGCAGAAGATGAGCTCAGCAACCTAAAGCAGGGAGAGCAACCCATCAAGGAATACATCCATGAATTCAGGAGAATCAGTGGGAAGCTATCCCTTTTGCCTGAGTGGATGCTGGTTCATTTTTTTAGAACCAGCCTGGACAAGCAAATTTGCAAATAACCACCTATTGGGACATCCCAAACTGACTCTCTGAGTAGTTCCAAGTGGCCATAAAAGTCAATAAGGCAGCATGCACTAATGGCATGAGAAAGCTGCTGAAAACCAAAGGGAGTCAGCTAGATGAGAGACCACCCAGGCAATGGGGAACCACAGCACCACAATTAGCCCCAAAACCAGCCCTCCCACAAAGCCCAATTAAATGCTACTCATGTTGGGGAGTGTCACATGGCAGCGGCGTGTGCAACCCCAGGCCCAAAACCAAGGCAAGAACCACCACCCAGGGCACAACTGGAATGAGGCCTCAAACATGCCATCAACACATCCCAGAAGGCCCTTCAGCTGCAGAGGTCTCTTCCCTCCCAGCCAAAGGGGGGGCAACACCAAACAATGATGACCAGTTGCCAGATTCTTGTGACAGCAAGGATAAGGATGAAAATGACCCAATGGTGAGTGGACCAGTCTCCCCTTTCATCTTCCCAATATGGCTCACAGCCCCAAAAACAGGGATTCAGGGGACTTTCCAAGCCCCAATAGATTCAGGTGGCACTAAGTTCCTGATCAACCTAACCATGGTCCTGAAACTGGGGATCAGAGTAAAAAGGCTGGCCCACCCTTCCAAAGAGGTGGCCACTAGGGCGGAAGCATTTCATCACACCTGATGGGGAAGCCTTGGGGGAGTTCCTCTGTTGGACAATCTGAATTATGATACACCCAGAGGAGGGGGGGGAACAGGGTCATAGGTGATTGTAAATTACGTATCTCAGAGTTGGCTTCATACAGATCATGCTAGCATGTCACTCCTTATAAATCTTTGGAAGTTTGTTGAAGTTTGGCTCGGGGCTCATGACTTACTTAGAGCAATCGCTGGAATCCTGACAGTTGCTTCTTCATTTTATTTCATTTATTTCAAATTTTTGCTGTAACCCACTTTGACTCTTGCTCAGTTGAGCAGATTGTTCTCTATATTCCAATGTTCACAATGTGTTCATTTGCAAAGACCTATGGTAAGTTAATCAATCAAGATAATATTTAACAGGAGATCAAGCAGAATAAGATGATCAAAACAAAGGAATTGTTTTGCATTCCCAGAAACAACAAAGGGGAAATAAACAAATTTTTATATTTAGGACCTCAAGAGGTGGGAGATCCAGAATTTCTTTCCTATACTTCTAAACTGTATCATGGCACTTTCAAAACTGCCATCACTGTTGAATCTGGCTAAGTATTATCTTTCTGAACTGCTGGAGGTTCAACAGTGATTCAGAAAGAACTTTTTTCTGCTCCTCCTGGACATGGAAAGTGATAAGGCTGGGATCTTTGGAAACCGTAAATAATTAACCATTCAATTAAATCATAATTAAACCATAGGAGTATTTCTAAAGAAGGAAGATACAACAATACCTTATGTAAGAACAGTAAACATAACACTTAAGAATAGTTGCAAAATTTCAGTGAGGCAAAGTGATGCAATCATTATAGCTCTATAAATAGAGTTCTGTGTCCTGCCCCAGGAGTTAGATTTGATCCAGTACCAATTCCAACATGAAGATCTTTTATGTGCTCTTTGCATGCCTTTTTCTTGCATTACTTCTTGAATCAGGTAAAAAACTAACTTACTGATTATTTAGAAAGGACTGATAATTCTTGTTCTAAACAAGTCTGATAATATTTGAAGGCAGTGTAAACTACTACATATTTCTTGGGTCTATCATTCAATCCAGGGCCAGAATTTTTACAATTTAAGGAATTTAAATTAAATCTTCATCTTTTCGCTATAAATATCTCAACAATTAGGACCTTTCTTTGCTCTAAAAATAGTTATGAGGTTTG
>NW_020719583.1:0-13503 GCF_900518725.1 Notechis scutatus | reverse complement strand
GGGTATTTTCCCACGTCATAGTAGTGGTGCTTTTAAAGTTGTAGCAACGTTTCAGCAGAATCTCATCTGCCATCATCAGGATTTTGCAAAAAGCAAAATCACCAACTTGATCCACAAAAACACACTGAGACATAATAGAGACCCAGAAGATGAACAGACCCATGGAACAGCTGTCCTGCCCTACCTAAGAGGCACTACAGACAAAATTAGTAAGATACTATACAGACACCACATCAAGACTGCCTTCAAGACAGACAGAAAAATAGCAGCCATCCTCAGAAACCCCAAAGACAAAATTGACCTGGAAAACCAAGGCATATACGAAGTCCCCTGTGCATCATGCCCGGCCACATACATTGGACAGACCAATAGAAGAATAAGCACCCGCCTGGATGAACACAAAAATGCAGTCAAAAAGCTGGAACACACTTCCTCACTAGTCCTCACTAGTCCAACACATGGAAGCCACAGGTCATAGAATCAACTTCAATGGCACCAAAACCCTAGCCACTATAGAAAATTCCAGCCACAGAATCATCAGAGAAGCCATAGAGATTGAAAAAAGACCAGAAAGCATGAACAGAAGAGATGATTCCACCAGGCTGTCAATCATTTGGAAGCCTGCACTCACAAACAAAAAAATCTCCACACCACAAGCCAGGCAAACACCTGGGCACAAACAGATCCCCCCTGATACCTCCAGCTCAAACACACCCCAACCAGGCACCCAGATGAAACCCAGCTTCCTAACTAATGATAGCCGTCCATTTACCCGAAGCCAAGCTCCACTAAAGGCCTCCAATATAGTAACACAATGTTGCCAGCCAATCAAGATACAAAAAGAGCCAAAAAACAGACAGAAGATATTAGAAGCAGAACACAGCAAACTCCAAGACCAATAAACACAGACCAAGACTCCCAACCAATCAGGATGAAGAAAAAACCATTCTGGCACAGCAGTAGGCTAGCCCCAAATTTAAAACTGAAAAGGCTGTGAAAGTCTGACTCACAGACGAACACAATACAGAAGCCTGATGATGGCAGATGAGATTCTGCTGAAACGTTGCTACAATTTTGAATACGTAGTGGAAAGAGGAACTTTAGCGTTCACACAGTTGATACTATATGTCAGAAAATCATGGCTGAATCTGGACATTCTGCTTTGGATACCACGAAAGTCTCCTCCCAGAAGGTAACAAGGAAAATAGATCATGAAGAGGATGTGTGGCATGCCAGACAATCTTGCAGACCCTGGTCGAGCATTGCTTATGATGCTATCTCCTGGATAGAAGGGAGTGAACTGCCAATAACTGCCAATAAATAAAAGAAGATCAAGAATGATAACATTTTTGGCTCAATTAATAGACTGGGAAACATAAAAAGTGATTTAGGAATATATAACGTATGCAGAATAAATTCCCAATATGCCACAACGAGGAGTGTTCCAAGGGATTATTTAGTACATTTTGAAAGATAAAGAAAAAGTTTGAGATTGTCACTTGACATCTAAATTGCAAATTGATAATGTGGATACAATTGTCCCTCTTAGAATTTTTAGGAAGGCATTCCTTCCAGATATTTTGAAGCAGAGAAAGTTTTCATTTCATTGGAACAAACTTGAAAAAATGATTTTTCTTTATTGAGAGCAAAGATTTAGACTGAACACTACAGAAAAAAAACTAAGGAAGAAACCCCCCACTTAAGTTTAAACACAATCCTCAGATCCTGGTGGAGGATCGCTTATACTGTATATATCACACCCATATAAGTCCAATTAACTCCAATTAGCTCATTGAATTCAAATCGCTCCCTCAAGTTTATCCTCATGGAATAGATCTTTTTCTTCTCTTATTTTCAAATTTAATCATAGGATGAAATCTTTTTTCTTCTCTACGATGTACATCCAAGTCTCTTTTCTTCAAGAAGTCCTCAGCTTTATTTATATCCATGAAAAAAATGTCCCAAAGTTGTTCTGTTAGACGTTTTGGATCAGGGGTGTTGAATTCTAGGCCCGGGGGCCAGATCCAGCCCACGGGGTATTTAGATCTGGCCCAGGGGAGGGCCCTGGAAACAGCAAAGGTCTGGTCCATCGTGCTTCTGCTAGCAAAAACAGGCTCCCGAGCTCCGTTTTCGGTTAGCACGGCCTCCTGCCACCCTTGGCCAGTGAAAATGGAGTGTCAGCTTTGGAAGCCATATTAGCACCAGACGCTTCCACGCTGCCACATTCTTGAGCGTGGGAAAATAATGGGAGGGGGGAATTTCTTGGAGTGTATGTGGTGAGACATAATAGCATTTTTCTTCTAAGTCAAGGTCACGTTATTTCTGCACCTGGGTGAGAGGACGTCTCAAGTTGGGACGGAGGGTGATTGGGGCATGTGATGCCATGAGGGGAGCAGGGGGTGGATTTGTAATTTTTTTACTTGTTGCAAGGAAATCAGGAGCTTTCAGATCTGGGATTCCCCAGATGTGCCAGTTTACTACTCAAATAAAAAGAACCTTGGAGAGGATGTCTGTCTCGGAGTTATTTGTTGGAGTGGAGGTTTTCTGGAATGCTGACTTGGAGTTTGAGCTTCACTGGCTGTGGGTTGCAGGAGGCCATTGCAGCCCAGCCCATTTTGGCTAGCAGAGGGTTTGGGTTGCCACAGGCGCCCCCAATAGGAGTGATGTCGAGTTGGCCCCCTGGCCCCTCTACCCTGGCCCCCCAAGGTCAAACACAACCCTGATGCAGCCCTCAAGGAAATCAAGTTTGACACCCCTGTTGTAGATTAACCTGAAGGAAATCTTCACATATTAAATTTTTCTTGACTGAGATGACTATCATATCATTTTTTCTCAAAGAATTCTTGACCTTGTTAGTATCCACGGATAAAAAGCCCCAACCTGGGGCTTACTTGGCATTCTTGTTCCAATTGCACCATCTTGGGAGGATTACATTCAAACCACCATCATAATAAAAGCTGGTGTCGGATTTATGTGCCAAAGATACAGTTATTTGCATTGTCCAGCATTTTGTAGAGTTGCCACCGTGGTTTGATAATTTTCTACACCTAATTGTGTCACTTGTTCTTCTTTAACATCCTCTGTATAATTAGCATATTTTATCATATTTGGACACAGAAAGCAACATGAGATAGACAATTAATTAAATTAGGTAATCGAATAACAGAATAATAGAGTTGGAAGGGACTTTGAAGGTGTTCTAGTCCAGGGGTCACCAAACTTTTGGACCCCAGAGACCACCAAACTCATAATTTTAAATCCCGGGGACCACTAATATGAATTTTGACTGACAGTGACTTGCTTATGTTGGAGAGAGGGAGGGAAAAAGGGAGAGAGAGAGAGAGAGAGATCGAGATCTGATCTAACCCCTCTCTCTCCCAACCACCCCCTCTCTCACACACACACAAACACACAGAGGCAGGGGTGGGATTCAAATTTCTTATCAACTGGTTCTGTGGGTGTGGCTTAATTTGTGGGTGTGGCTTGGTGGTCATGTGACTGGCTGGACATGGATTGTATGTAAATATTATAAATATTTATGTAAATATTGAATTTTATAAAAAAAAGAGAGTAATTTTTACCCAAAATCAGGCAAAGCAGGCAGGCAGATTGAGTTGTTCACAGAAACACTCAGAGATCTATCTATCTGCCATCGGCTACCTAAGTCTGTCATATAAAATTTGCTTGCAAGCAAACTCACAAAATTAACTCACAACACACCATGTATGTAAATATTATTTTTTTTTATAAAGAAAGAGCAACTTTTACCCAAAACCAGGCAAAGCAGGCAAGCAGCTTGAGTTGCTCACAGAAACTCTCAAAGATCTATCAATCCGCCATCGGCTACCTAAGTCTGTCACATAAAATTTGCTTGCAGTGAGATTTCACCAAATAATAGAAGCTTCAATCCTAAGGAAGGTTCGGCTCTGCTTAAAAGCAGAGCCGAAGATCTAAAGATCAGCTAGAAAGCAATAAATGCAACGATTTCCTGCTTTATAGCTAATCTAAATCTCCCGGCACAGCAGAACAGCTGATGGTCGGAAAAGGAAAAATAGCAACTTAGCAGGCATGTTTGCCAGGTAAGGAGTGAGTGCAGGGAGGGCAGATCATGTGGGTGGCGCAGCCTGGATTAATTGCCTTGAAGGGTGCTCTGGGGGTGACATTTCTCTGTGGACCACCAAAATTTTCTCACGGCCCTGTACCATTTCAGACAAATAGTTGACCAATCTCTTCTTAAAAATCTTCGGTGTTCACAAGCACCCACAACTTCTGGAAGCAGGTTGTTCCATTCATCAATTGTTCTCCTTGTCAGAAAATTTCTCCTTACTTCTAGGCTGCTTCTCTGCTTAACAGAACAACAGAATAACAGAGTTGGAAGGGACCTTGGAGGTCTTCTAGTCCAACCCCCTGCTCAAGCAGGAGACCCTACACAATTCTGAACAAATGGCTGTCTAATCTTTTCTTGAAAACCTCCAGTGATGGAGCACCCACAACTTCTGAAGGCAATTAGCCTCTTCCACTGGCTAATTGTTCTCACTTTTAGGAAATTCCTCCTTCATTCCAGGTTGCTTCTCTCCTTGATTAGTTTCCATCTGTTGATTCTTGTCTTGCTTTATGGTGCTTTGGAGAATAGCTTGACCCCCTCTTCTTTGGGGCAGCCCCTCAAATATTGGAACATCATATCACCCCGGTCCTTCTTTTCATTAAAGTAGACCTACTGAATTCCAGCAACCATTCTTGATATGTTTTATCCTCCAGCTCCCTAATAATCTTTGTTGCTCTTCTCTGCATTCTATCTAGAGTCTAAACATCTTTTTTATATCATGGAGACCAACGGACACCATATCTTTCTTTCTAGCTATAAATTTATCGAGTGACATAATTCCCGGCAAACATTCCCCACCTATACAAATAGCACAGACATAAGTATGGAACATGGATATTTAACATTTTGTATCCCTTCTACACATTTCAAAAGCATATATCTAGAGCTCCAAATTAAATGATTTTTGTGTTTGCTTCTTTATAACCTTTGTAAGCAAATACTTTATATTTCTTTCCTAATCATTTAAATGCATGTTGAAAGAACAGCTACTTTCACTTTCTTGTTTTTTTTTTTTTTTTTAAATAAGCAATCAGCATTTATGTCTATGTATACCAGAGGTCAACAAACTTGGCAACTTTAAGACTTGTGGACTTCAACTCCCAGAATTCTCCAGCCAGCATATCTGGCTGAGGAATTCTGAAAATTGAAGTCCAAAAGTCTTGAAGTTGCCAACTTTGGGGACCCCTGATATAGATTCTCAGTAAAAAAAAAAAAAAAGGGAGCCTCGAGGGGGCGCACAGCACCCCCTTCACTCCATTTTGGGGTCTTCTGGGCCTCAGAGGAGCCTCCGGAGGGCATTTTTGCTCCCAGAAGGCTCCTCTGGGGCTCAGGAAGGCAAAAAATGGAGGGGGAGCTGTGCCCCTCCCTCCATTTTTTGCCTTTCTGGGCCTCAGCAAGGGGAATCCTGGCACAGCTGATTGTATGAACAGCTGATTGTCGGGAGGGGAAAAAAAAGAAATACCTTAAGGGGCCAGCGTCAGGCGGGCGGGGTGAGCGAGCATCCGGTGAGTGGGGCAAACGAGCCAGTGACGACCAGGCGACCAGGTCGAGGGCGTGGCCAGTCAGAACTTATTACCGGTTTGGCGACCCCCACCAAATCCTTGCTACCAGTTCGTCTGAACCGGTGCGAACCGGCTGAATACCACCTCTGGACTGGATTTTGTTTTTCCTTGAAGACATTTTTATTTTTATTCAAGAAGCTTCTTCAAATCAGTCAGAATTGAAGAAGCTTTTTGGATGAGAAGTGAAATATCTTCAAGGAAAAAGAAAAAAGAAAAAGCACCTTTGGGACAATCCATTTTAAGATAGATTCATTTTAGTCATGGACATGGCAAAACAATACAAGGTTGATTTATTTATTTTTAATCACCATGTTGATTTTATAAGCTTATAATGTTATATGTTTGAGAGAGTAAAGCATTTTAATAACATTATTATCAATTCATTAACCACATTACTTCTCATCCTGAAAATCTGTTGGGAACAAGTACAGGTGAAACTCGAAAAATTAGAATATTGTGCAAAAGTTCATTTATTTCAGTAATGCAACTTAAAAGGTGAACCTAATATATGAGATAGACTCATTACATGCAGAGCAAGATAGTTCAAGCCGTGATGTGTCATAATTGAGATGATTATGGCTTACAGCTCATGAAAACCCCAAATCCACAATCTCAGAAAATTAGAATATTGTGAAAAGGTTCAATATTCTAGGCTCAAAGTGTCCCACTCTAATCAGCTAATGAAGCCTTAACACCTGCAAAGGGTTCCTGGGCCTTTAAATGGTTTCTCAGTCTGGTTCAGTAGGAATCACAATCATGGGAAAGACTGCTGACCTGACAGTTGTGCAGAAAACCATCATTGACACCCTCCATAAGGAGGGAAAGCCTCAAAAGGTAATTGCAAAAGAAGTTGGATGTTCCCAAAGTGCTGTATCAAAGCACATCAGTAGAAAGTTATGTGGAAGGGAAAAGTGTGGAAGAAAAAGGTGCACAAGCAGCAGGGATGACCGCAGCCTGGAGAGGATTGTCAGGAAAAGGCCATTCAAAAGTGTTGGGGACTTTCACAAGGAGTGGACTGAACCATCATCATCACAATTATGAGAAATCACAGCTTGAACTATCTTACCTTGCATGTAGTGAGTATCTCATATATTAATTTCACCTTTTAAGTTGCACTACTGAAAGCAATGAACTTTTGCAGGATATTCTGATTTTTCGAGTTTCACCTGTATGCCTAACTTGAACTTCCAGATTGTTGGAGTATGTGGGGTTTTATGGAACAACATTTTTTCATTGTTGCATCCAACATCTATGGGAGATTCTCAGCCATCAAGTTCATGTTTGTCCCAAAGATGTTTTTTTTTCAAAAGGCGAGTGGACTTTCTAGTTTTTCCTTGAAGACGTTTCGCTTCTCATCCAAGAAGCTTCTTCTGCTCTGACTTTTGAATCCGATCTTCTTTATTAGGAAAAAGGAAAAGATGGAAAGTAGGATGGCTGCTTTGCTCAGGAAAAGCACGATGCAGAGAACATAGATGGGTAGTTGCGATGGGGAGTCTGTGGAGTCTGTGGAGAAAACACAGTGCATTGTTTTGATGTGATCATAATCTTAGCTTGAGTAAGATGGGCGGCCAATACATTTTACGAATAAAATGAAATAATAAAATAAAGCCTTGTTCCATCATACGTATCCCAGATTTGCACCAAGGGTTTCATCACAGTAAAACATGAAGATGGCAGGCACTTTTCACTCCTCTATATGTTTCATGAACTCCATTGCATGAGATCAGCCTATAGATAGCAATAGCACTTAGACTTTTATATTGCCTCACAGTGCTTTATAACCCTCTCTAAGCGGTTTACAGAGTCAGCCTCTGGCCCCCAATAATCTGGGTCCTCATTTTATCAACTTTGGAAGGGCGGAAGGCTGAGCCAACCTTGAGCTGGTCAGGATTGAACCCCTGGCAGTGGGCACTGTTAGCCTGCAGTACTGCACTCTAACCACTGCGCCACCGTAGCTCTGATAGTCCTTGTTAAGACCATACCTGGAATCCTGCATCCAGTTTTGGTCACCACATTATAAAAAAGATGTTGAGACTTTTGAAAGAGTGCAGAGAAGAGCAACAAAGAGGATTAGGAGCCTGGTGGCTAAAATATACAAAGAATGGCTGCAGGAATTGGGTAGGTCTAGTCTAATGAAAAGAAGGACTGGGGGTGACATGATAGCAGTGTTCTTCATTAACAACTTAGATGAAGGACTAGAAGGGGAACTTACTAAATTTGCAGGTGATACTAAGCTGGTAGGAATAGCTAACACCCAAGAAGATAGGCTCAAGATCCAGATGGATCTTGACAGACTAGAACACTGGGCCATATCTAATAAAATGAAATTCAATGTAGAGAAAAGGAAAGTCCTACACTTAGGCAAGAAAAACCCAAAGGACACATACAGACTGGGTGAAACCAGGCTCAATAGCAGGAACTGGGAGAGGGATCTTGGAGTCTTAGTGGACAACCAGCTAAATAGGAGCCAGCAGTGTGCAGCTGCCGCCAAAAAAGCTAATGCAATCCTAAGTTGCATTAACAGAGGGATACAATCAAGATCAAGTGAGGTACTAACTGGGGTGGGTTTCTACCAGTTCTGTCCACCTCTGTAGAACAGGTAGCTCTGAAGAGCAGCAGACATAGAACTGGTTCTATGTCTGCTGATGTTTTTGCCTACCTGCCCACCCGGGCTCTTACCTGACCTTTATTTCCTGGTTTTTTTTCAACTTCAGCTGCCGAACGAGGCACAGCTGCAGTTAAAAAAGCAGGAAAAAGGGTGTTGGTACTTACCTGACACGCCCGTTCTCTTTGAGCTGTGAAGAGCATCCAGTAGTGGGAGGTGCTTCAGTCTCTGCATGTCTAGGCTGGGCTTAATTTGTGGAACGCTCCTCCTCCTCCACGGGACTCCTCCCCAGCATTCCCCAGTTTTGGCGAAGACGAGAGAAATAAAAGCCGTCGTCCTCAATGCCCTAACATTTTATTGGCCGAAACAGGACCCCACCAGACAGAAAAAGGGTGGGGCTGGATGGTCTTCACAGTTCAAAGAGAACGGGCGTGTCATGTAAGCACCGATGCCCTTTCTCCCATGAGCTGTTCAGAGCATCCAGTAGTGGGACATACCAAAGCTTGGCCTGTCCTACGGGAGGGACTCCGTCTGGTCTGGAATCCCCTCCTGGTCCCTGTGGATCCGTTGCAGAACTCTTCTGCCAAAGGAGGCCTTAGCTGATGCAAACACATCTATTTTATAATGCCTAATGAATGGCGATGGAGAGGCCCAGGTTGCGGCTCGACAAATTTCAGTTATTGGTGCCTGTGTGGCCCATGCTGCCGATGTTGCGGCGCTCCTTGTTGAATGAGCTGTTATGCCCCTGGGCACCTGCAGTGATTGAGTCTGATATGTTTTCGCTATCACGGCCCATAGCCAATGGCCTATTGTAGAAGATGAGACCTTGCATCCCTGAGTGTTGGGCTGAAACAACACAAATAAGGCTTCTTTTTTTCTGAAAGTCACTGTGCGGTTAATATATATTCGCAATGCTCGCCTCACATCAAGCCTATGCCATTGTAGTTCCAACCCTTGGGATAGTCTGGGACAAAAGTTAGGAAGTATCAGCTCTTGTGCCCTATGAAAAACCGAGTTAATTTTGGGTATAAACGTAGGATCAGGACGAAGGACTGCCTGGTCTGAATGGAAAACACAAAGATCTTGTCTGACAGACAAAGCTGCAAGTTCCGAAATACGATGAGCAGAAGTGATCGCTACAAGGAAAACTACTTTATACATCAGAAATTGGAGACTTGATGATTTCAATGGTTCAAAAGGGCCCTTAGTGAGTGCAACGAGGACCTTGTTAAGGTCCCAGGTGGGATAACGGTGTACCGCTGGAGGGCGTAAATTTGTGGCTCCTCGAAGGAAACTCCGTATGTGTGGATGATGGGAAAGAGATAGCAGACCTTCACAAGTGGGAACTGACGCCAAGGCCACCACCTGTCTTTTCAACGTATTAGGTGATAATCCCTTGTCAAGTCCCTCTTGCAAGAACTCTAGGATTTGAGCCACAGATGGAGAGATGGGATCAATTCAGGACTTGGTACACCATTTGCAGAAACTGAACCATGTGGCATTGTAAATGCGAATTGTTGAGGGGCGTCTGGCGGCTTGGATGGTGGCGATAACTCTGTTGGAAAACTTTTCACTCTCCAGACGACTCTGTTCAACCTCCAGATGGTCAGATGCAACCATTGAGGGTCCAGATGTTAAAGGGGTCCCTGGGTTAGCAAGACCCTGACTGGCGGAATTCTCCATGGTGTTGATACGGATAGACTGCAGAGGTCTGCAAACCACGGCCGTCTGGGCCAGTAAGGAGCTACTAGAAGCAGCTCCGCCCTCTCCTCTAGCAGTTTCTGGATGACCTTGGGAAGCAGTGGAAGTGGCGGGAATGCATACAGAAGTCCCGGGGGCCAACGACAGCGGAGTGAATTGAAGTTCTCCGCTCCTTGCGAGGGGTACCTGGAAAAAAATCTCAGGAGCTGAGCGTTGAGGGGGGGAGCGAACATGTCCACCACTGGCTGTCCAAATGGCCTGACCGCCTCTTGAAACAGGGTCGGATGGAGGCGCCACTCCGATTGATCGATGGTGGCCCTGCTCAGCCAGTCTGCCTGTGTATTCGATGGGCCCGAACTGTGCTCTGCTCTGATGGAAAGTAGGTTGCTCTCCGCCCAACGCCACAAGCGCTCCGCTTCCCGCATGAGATGTTTCGACTGTGTGCCCCCCTGTTTGTTTATGTGAGCTTTGGCTGTTACGTTGTCGGTCAATATTATTATGTGCTGATTGCGTACCTGTGGAAGGAAGCTGTGGAGAGCCAGGTGTACTGCTCGAAGCTCCAGCCAGTTTATGCTGCACGACTGTTCTATGGTGGACCAGTGGCCTTGGGTTGTGAGCGATTGAATGTGCGCTCCCCATCCAAACAAGCTGGCATCGGTGGTGATGGTAAGTCTGTGTGGCTCTTTGAAGAGGCAGCCTCTGTTGATGACTGGTGTGGTCCACCAGAGGAGAGATATGAGGACATTTGATGGTACCTTGAAGTTGTATTTGGAGTTGCTTCGGCCAGAGCGCTGGTACAGGAGCAGGAACCACTGGGGGGATCTAGTGTGGAGCTGGGCCCAAGGGATGATAGATATACATGAGATCATCTTGCCTAACAATTTTGATAGTTCCGCTAGGGACACCCTCTTAAGACCCCTGATCTCCTTAACTAATTGCTGACTGCTATTTAGTCTATCTGGTGACAGGTAAACTTTGCCTTCCACCGTATCTATGACTGCCCCCAGATGGGTATACCGAGTCGATGGTGTTAAATGACTCTTTTTCCAATTTATTGAGAACCTGTGTTGTTGTAGGGATTGTAATGTGTTCTGAGTATCTCTGACTACTTGATGATAGGAAGATGACCAAATCAAGATGTCATCAAGATAACACTGGAGTCGTTCGGGGATATCACGGAGATGAGCAGCTAGCGCTGCGAGAACCTTCGTGAAGGTCCTGGGGGCAGAAGCTAGTCCGAAAGGAAGGGCCACATGTTCGAAATGGTGGTTATTATAACAGAATCTCAGAAATTTATAGTGGGAAGGCCGAATAGCAATATGCAGGTACGCCTCCGTCAGATCTATAGACGTAAGGACGTCACCTTTTCTGATGCCAAGTAAGATAGATTGCAGGGTGTGCATTTTAAACTTGCGATATACTAAGAAACGGTTGAGACGTTTCAGATCCAATATTGCTCTCCACCCACCCACCCCAAACTTTTGGGAACAACAAAAAGATGTGAATAGAAACCTCGCCCTCGTTGATTGGTAGCTACTGGTTGGATGGCTCGTATGTCCAGTAGATGATGGATAGCTGTTTCCATAAGATTACGTTTAACCGGATCTCTGGAAACAGGGCATGACATGAAAAAGTCTGGGGGAGTGGATTGAAACTCCAGCGCAAGACCAAATCTGATCGTGTCTCTGACCCAGGAATCAGATGTTGAGGAGTCCCATTGGTCCGTGAATAATTTAAGGCGTCCACCAATGGGAGCCGGGTCCGGAGCGTTATCTTGAACGCCGGAAAGACCTATTTCCTGCTCCTCAAAAGGATCTCTTGGATTGGCCACCCCTTCTGTTCCTATCCCTGAAGTCGGACCTCTCTGGCTGCTGCCCTGGTCTGAATGATGGGGGTCTCTGGGTGCTCGCTGTTGTGCCGCTGGGTGGGTAAAGCTGTGAGGGTTAAGCCAACAATAATACACAGATGGCCTCGAATCTAATAAGAAAACGAGGTGTAATAATTCCTTAGGTCATCAGAAGGAAAAACCTCTGATCGGGAAGGAAAGCTACCTCACTCAGCTCGAGTTACAAATAGCGCGGCCACGCAGTTTTTAAAAACCAAGGCAAAAACAATGGCCGTTACTTTTGGCGCACACACGCTTCCCAGCAACAAACTCCCGCCGTGTGGGGAAATGCCTCCGACGGCTTCTCCTTGCGACTAAAAGGAACGGCGGGGAAAGGGGTGGAAAGAATTCTTACTGCTTTCCATGCCAAGATGGCGTTCTGAGGGGAAAAATCAAACGATACGACTCAGATGAGAGTGAAAACGCCCACGCCGCTATTGCCGATATAGAGAAAGGCAATGCGGAATCACAATGGCAGGGGGTAGAACAAGCAGATGGGGGTGGGGGGGCTCGGAGCAATGCCGAAGCCACCCACCACTTCGGGCGCAAAACAGCACTGCCCGAAAATGCAAATGATCTCCGATGACCAGATGGAGAGAGCTAACGTCGGGAGATCGTGATGTGATTTGGAGGCTAAAAGCCTGGAAAAACGAACTGGGCTATATCTAAACCTGCTGAGTAATACTCCTATTTTGGCCAAGGAAGAACAAAAAGCACTGCCTATCCACAATGAGGCTGAGCCAAAACTGGGGAACGCTGGGGAGGAGTCCCATGGAGGAGGAGGAGCGTTCCACAAATTAAGCCCAGCCTAGACATGCAGAGACTGAAGCACCTCCCACTACTGGATGCTCTAAACCGGTCATGTAGGATAAGACCTGCCTTCTTAAGGTTCGGTATCTTAAAACCTTAATTAAGTGAAAGAAAGACCCTTCAAATCAGGGGTCGCCAACCTTTTTGACCTCAGGGACCACCAAACTCATAATTTTAAATCCCGAAGACCAGAGACCCTGGGAAAATCCAAAAAGAGTCTGCAGGAAAATTCCCCACCCTGTTTTCCTACCGATTAATCAATGTTTATTTGGGATTGCAGGATACCGTCTCCAGTTCTGTTCTCGGGGGGGGGGGGGGGGGGGGGGGGAGAGGAAGAGACTTTTGGCTTCATGCGAGTAAAGCAGCAGAAGCTGCAGAAGTCTTTCTTTCCCTCCCCCAAACTCCTCCAGGAATGAATCTTTGCTGGCGCAGCCTCTTGAAGCAGAAGGCCTTGCAGGGTCCCAAAGACTCATTTCTGGTGGAGTTTGGAGGAGAGAAAGAAAGACTTTTGCTGCTTTCCTTACGTGCAGCCCAAAGCAGAAGAAGAAAGAAGCGGAAAGAAGCAGCCCGGAAGTTTCCCCCTTCTGCCCTTCCCACCCCCCTCACTCCCTTGTGTTGTTCGCAATGCAAGCGACACAAGCCTTGTGTTCCCGCGGGCCATGTGGGCAGCCCAGCCTTCTGTTCCCACACAGCCTGGATTAATCACTATGGGGGTGACATTTCTCTGCGGACCACCAAAATTTTCTCACGAACCACCAGTGTTTCCCAGCCCACTGGTTGGCTACCAATGCTTTAAATCATGATGTATCAAGGAGTAATACAATCTAATCTTTAA
>NW_020719581.1:1832-13259 GCF_900518725.1 Notechis scutatus | reverse complement strand
GATAGATAGATAGATAGATAGATAGATAGATAGATAGATAGATAGATAGATAGATAAGAAGGCAGCCAAATAAGTTAAAATAAAATGTACAAATAAACATGGACCCTCTTCTTTTAAGGTTGACACCTCTAATTGTAAGGACCTTTTCCTATGTATCTTAACCAGGAGACTATTTTAGATCACTTTCAAAGGGAAGCAGCTTTGCAATGTTTTATGTAGTCTTGAAGAAAACTTTGCATAGTGATAAGCAGGGGTGGGATACGACAGGGTTCACTACCTTTTCGGGATTTACAAGCTTCCCTGCCTGCTGTGAGCTGCGTGTCTGTTAATCATCATTAGCACGCTGCTGTGTCGAGAAGCATCCTTTGAAACAGCCCTCTTTTCTTGTTTTTTTAACTGCAGCTGTGCCTCGTTTGGCAGCTGAAGTTGAAAAATCAGGAAATAAATATCAGGTAAGAGCCCGATGGGTGGGATGGCAAAAACATCAGCAGACAAAGAACCGGTTCTATGTCTGCTGCTCTTCAGAGCTACTGGTTCTACAGAGGTGGACAGAACCGGTAGAAACCCACCCCTGGTGATAAGCTTCTTTCTTCATCACAGTTTTATTCTTTTTTTTTTTACAAATCTAGTAGAATAAAACTTTAGCCAATGGTTTAGAAGGATTTTGATTCTATAATTTAACACAAATACACCACCCTACTTTAAAATCATGGATATATGAAGAATGGAGAAATCAATTTTAATATAGCCATGCGAAGAAAAGCACTAATTGTCACAATACTTAAATCTTTCCTTAATTCCATGCCTCCTAACTTTGTTAAATATAAAAGTCTTTTATTTCAATGACACATTCCAAAAGCAAAAGGGATGAATGCCTATGGAGATGATCAGTCCTCCAGGTCATGGATGTCCCAAAGGTGCTTTTTCCAAGAGGCAACTGGAATTTGCCTCTTGGAAAAAGCATCTTTGGGATAAAAGGGATGAAATAAATAAAGAATCTCTCAGTAGTTGTATCTCCTGCAACTATTTGGAACTAGTTAGAGAACTCAGACTCATCTAACTGAAGGCTAGAGACTCCTTGGCTAATATTAATTCTGGCCTTTATTTTCCATGTATGGAGAGTGCTAACATATCTTTTTGGTATTGCTGGTTTTTCTGCTTAGTCTCTGCCTCAGTCCAAATGCGTAGAAAATTGTCATCCTGGATTTGTCAAGAGGGCTCGAGAAGGAGAGCCAGTTTGCTGCTATGACTGCATTCCTTGTCTAGAGGGGACCATCTCCACTCAGGGAGGTGGGTCACACTATAGAAAAGGGTGGGCCTTGCGGAAGTGAATTCATTCAGAGCATTTTTCATGAAAGTGTAAGTTAAAAGACAAATTGAAGCTCAATTGTTTTCTTGTTCTTCTTCTAATTGCTCAATTAATTATCTAACAGAATGGGTAGCAAAAGGGACTTGGAAAAGGAGCTAGTTAGAGATAGTAGGGTTTGGCAGATTGGGCAAGCTTTACTACTGCTAGTTTTTTTAAAAATGTGTTTATCTGCTGAACTGAACAGAAAACAATAACAGAGTTGGAAGGGACCTTGGAGGTCATCTATTCCAACCCCCTGCTCAGGCAGCAGACCCAATACCTTTCCAGGCAAATGGCTGTCCAGTCTCTTCTTAAAAGCCTCCAGTAATGGAGTACCCATGACATCTAAAGACAAGCCATTTCACTGGTTATTTGTTCTCACTATTAGGAAATTTCTCTTTAATTCTAGCTTGTTTCTTTACTTGAGTAGTTAATTTGTTGTTCCTTGTCTTGCCCTATGGTGCTTTGGAAAATAGCTTGAGCTTCTTCTTTGTGGCAGTCCCTCAAATATTGGAACATTAAGCTACAGGTTGAGTGCAGTTTGTCAGCCACTTACAGTTTCCTTCTGTATTTTAAGTTCTAGGAACATCAGATATCTTTGCAACTTGAGAGATTATGTTAGGGTAATTTTTGGAAGTATTATTGCAATATATTGCAATATATATTGTTTGAAGAGTAGGTGGCAGTCATGGCCAGGAGGGCCTTTGTGCAACTGCGGGTTGTGCACCAGTTACACCCTTTCCTGGACCAACAGTCTCTACTCACAGCCACTCATGCCCTAGTCACTTCCCATCTTGATTATTGCAACACGCTCTACATGGGGCTGCCCTTCAAGAGCATCTGGAAGTTCCAGTTGATGCGAAATGCACTCGTATGGTTTTGTGCAGACCCCGGTGTACACATGTGTCACCTCTCCTGTGGGAGCTGCATTGGTTGCCGATTTGCTTCTGGGTGCAATTCACGGTGCTGGCTGTCACCTTTAAAGCCCTTCATGGCTTGGGACCAGGTTATCTGAGGGACTGTCTCTTGCCGGTAACTTCTACCCAACCCATTAGAGCGGGGAGGTAGGGAATGCTGCGGGTCCCATCCCTGAAGGACATACACCTGGTGGGACTCAGAAGAAGGGCCTTCTCCATAGTGGCTCCCTCTCTCTGGAACATCATTCCCCTCAGATATTAGAATGGCTGCCACTCTTACTCTTCTGGAAGGCACTGAAGACCTGGTTCTGCCAGCGGGCCTGGGGAACCCAGAGCGGGATGGAGCTCATTAAATGGCTCATATGATCTGCTTTCTTTGGGGTAGGGGGCTGGCATTTGTGGGGTGATTTTTTTTTCTTTAGATTTTGCTCTATTGTACTTTATTCATTTATTTGATTCTTTTTGTAAGTTTTTATTTTTATTTTTTTTTTGTTTTTAAATATGGTTTTCCATTCTGTAAGCCTCCTCGAGTCACAGTGGGTGAATAGGCAGCAATATAAATTCAATAAATAAATAAATAATAATGATTAATTTCTTCATCTAGTTTGTTTATGGAGATATTGAAGAGTACTGCATCTAAAACAGGGTACCCCACTGCTTCCTTCCTTCCATGCGGATGCAGTTCCATTGAGGATTACATGTGGAGTATGATTCGTCAGCCAATTACAAACCCATATCATCAGCAAATAGTAGTTACCAACAGCAAAAATGGAGAATGAGCTGATACAGTGGTGTCTGTTTATATTGAAAACATGGAAGAGAAGATACCATCCAGAAGGACAACCCATTTTTCGTTAATAAAAGTTTTATTGATTTTAACAACAAATAAAAACACATAAAACATAAAACATAAAATAAAAACATCATCATTCTTCATAAATTTACAGACAGTGTATCGGTTGGTTTACCACTCCTTTTTGGGCATCCATTTCGTAGTCATCATAATAATTATATTACATAATAACTCATATTATCAATCAACAATTATATATCCTAATATCATTATTAAACAATCATTTGACTATAATTTTACTAATTCATACTTAAACGAGATAACTATAATTTAGTTAATTTATTTTATAACAGATCGTAAAATCATACCAAATCTATCTTAATAAAATATTCTAAAAATATTATCAAAACCAAAAAAATATATATATTCATTGTTTCCTAGGTTTCTAAATATTCTATTATTATATTGTTTTATCTAACCATTGATAAAAAAGATCCCAAACTTCATAAAATTGTTTATCTTCTTGTTCTCTAATTTCAAATGTCAATCTACTCATTTCAGCACATTCCAGTATTTTCTTAATAATTTCTTCCTCTAAAGGTATTTTCTCACTTTTCCAATTTTTAGCAAATACAATCCTAGCCGCTGTTAACACATTTACAATCAAATACTTTAAGTTTTTATTGAATGTATCAGGTAAGATTCCCAATAGAAAAATCTCCGGTTTCAAATCTATATGTTCTTTTGTCATTTCTTCCAACCATATGCGAATTCTAGTCCAGTATTTCCTGGCCTCCTCACAAGTCCACCACATATGGTAATATGAGCCAGGGGTCTGATGACATTTCCAGCACTTTTCAGATTTGTTCTTGAACATACTTGCTATTCTTGTCGGGGGAAAATGCCACCTGTAAAACATCTTATACAAATTTTCTTTATATGCTACTGACATTGTCATTTTATAATTTTGAGACCACAATTTTTGCCACTTCTCTAAATCAATCCCATATCCAAAATTCTTCCCCCAAACAATCATTGTTTCTTTGACTTGTTCTTCCTCTAATTTAATTTCCAACAAATAACTATATAGTTTTTTAATCACTTTTTCATCAGAACCTGTCAAAATCCTATCTAGATCAGTCAATTTATCATAAAATCCTTCTGTTTTAGAATCTTTAAGATACCTTGAGTGTATTTGCACATATGAAAACCAATTCATCTTTATATCTTGTTCTTCTAGCTTTTGCATCGTTTTAAGTTCACCCTTTTCATCCAGTATTTCCCCATATCTAACTGTTTGTTCCTCCTTATAGATTATGGGATAGGAAAGAGCTTCGATAGTTGATAACCAGACTGATATTTTCAAATAACATTGTTTCTTAATTTTCTCCCAATTCAACCATAACGATTCCCGTATATAATGCCTTCTGAAATAACCCTGCGATTTAGTTCCTTTATACCATAAAAAGGCATGCCAACCCAATAATAAATCATGTCCTTCCAATGCCAGTAATCTAGACTTTCTTAACGTTATCCATTCTTTAACCCACATTAAATTTGCAGCTTGATAATACAACTCCCAATTAGGAAGGCCAAATCCTCCTCTAGTTCTAGCATCCTGTAAAAGTTTTAATTTTATTCTCACTTTCTTACCTTGCCATATATACTTCAACACCATTTTATTTAATTCATCAAAATAATCTTTACCAAGCCTAATTGGTATTGTTTGAAACAAATATAAAATTCTGGGTAAGATATTCATTTTAATTGTTGAAATTCTACCTATCAAAGATAATTGTAGGTTTTCCCATTTTTTCAAGTCAGATGCTATCTGCTGTTTAAGTTTAATATAGTTATTCTCTTTCAATGTAGTACATCTTGACGTCAAATATATCCCCAAATATTTAACTTTGTTCATAACTTGAATTTTCAATAAGTCTGCCAGCTCTTCTCTTTGTCTTAACAGCATGTTCTTTGTCAAAATCTTTGTTTTGTCTTTATTTATTTTCAAGCCAGCCATCTCACCATACAACTCTATCTTTTCCAATAGTTTTAAAGTTGTCTCTAGAGGGTCTTCCAGAATAAAGACCAAATCGTCCGCAAAGGCTTGCAGTTTAAATTCCTCCTTTTTAACTTTCATTCCTTTTATATTTGTATCCTCTCTAATATTTCTATTTAACACTTCCAAGGTCAATACAAATAACAAAGGGGATAGTGGACATCCTTGTCTTGTGCCTTTTTTAATATTGATAGAGTCTGTAAATTCTCCCTCTATCATCACTTTCGCTGTTTGCTTATAATATATAGCTTCTATTGCTTGAATAAATTTTCTAGCAAAACCCATCTGTTCCAATAATAATAACATAAATCTCCAATTCACATTATCAAATGCCTTTTGAGCATCTAAAAATATCAAAGCCATTTGTTTTTCAGGGTGTGCCTCATAATATTCCAACGTGTCCAAAATTACTCTCATGTTGTCTTTAATTTGTCTCTTTGGTAGAAATCCATTCTGATCAGGATGAATAAAATTATTTAGGTATATTTTAAGCCTTTCTGCCAAAATTGAAGCAAATATTTTGTAATCTGCATTCAATAAAGAAATAGGTGTATAGTTCTTAATTTGTGATGGGTCAGCCCCTTCTTTTGGGATAAGCGTAATATAAGCTTCTGACCATGTTTTAGGTATTTTCTTATTTATCATAACTTCATTCATAATTTCTAACAATGGAATACTCAACGATTCTTGTAATGTTTTATAAAATTCTGCCGGGAAACCATCTGGTCCTGGTGCTTTCCCGTTATTCTGCCTATTGAGTGCTTCAGTTAATTCCATCATTGTTATTGGGTTTTCTAACATTTTCCCAGTTTCATCAGGTATCTTAGGTAGGTTAGCATTTTGTAGATACTGTTTGATTTTCCCCTCATCAAAATCCTCCTGCTTATATAATTGTGCATAAAAGTCTCAAATAATTCTCTTTTTCTCCTTATTACCATGACAAACTTGACCTTGTTCATCCATTAACTGTAGTATTCTCCTTGATTCTTTCTCTTTTCTCAGTTTGTATGCTAACCATCTACCTGGCCTGTTTGCATCCTCAAAATAGTTCTGTTTGGCGCTTCTGATTTTTTGCGCCAATTCTTCTTTCTCTGTTTGATCCATTTTATGTTTAATTATGTCCATTTTAAATTTAATATCTTTTTTCTGTGGCATTCTCTGTAATTCTTTTTCCAATTTTTTATAATCATCTTCTAAAGTTTTAATCATTTGCCTCTTCCTAATATTCTTTTTCTTTGTATATTCCATTATCAATCCTCTTGCATATGCCTTCATTGTGTCCCAAACATTCTGTGTTGAAGTATCTTCTTTTCTATTTTCATTAAAGAAGAAGGCCAGTTCTTTTTCCATCCATTGTGTGAAATCTTTTTCCTTTAAGATAGTATTATTTAATGTCCATCTAGATCTTCTTTTTTGTCCTTTCCATTTAATTGTCATTGGGTTATGATCTGCCCATGTACTTGTTTCAATGTTTATTTCTTGAATATTAGATAATAATTCTGTTGACGTCCAAATCATATCTATTCTGGACCATGATGAATGCCTATTTGAATAGAAAGTATATTGTTGAGTTTTAGTATATCTTTCCCTCCATATATCTTTTAAATTTAGTTCCTCTATCATTTCAAAAAAGGAATTAGGGAGAATCTTCCTATTTTGTCGTGCTATTTTTGCTGTGTAGTCCAATTCATTGTCTACAATTCCATTAAAATCTCCCATTATAAATATATTAGCGTAGTCCAATTCAATTATTTTCATATGTAGTTTTTTATAAAATCTTTTTTGTTTATCATTCGGAGCATAGATTGCAACCAATAGTATCTTTGTGTTATTATCCACAATTTCAACCATTAATACTCTTCCATCTTCATCAGTATAAATCAGTTTTGCTGGAATGGTTTCTTTAATATACAAAACCACTCCTCTTTTCTTACAATGGGCCAAAGAAGTAAAAATTTTCCCTATTTTTGGTCGCACCAATAATTGTTGATGTTGTTTTTTAATATGTACTTCTTGTAAGCAAATTATATCAAATTTTAATTTCTCTATTTTATGAAAGGTTTTCCTTCTTTTAGTAGCTGAATTCAGTCCATTTATATTCAAAGAAATCATTTTTTTTCCCTCCATAGTTATGATTTATAGTTAGGTCTAACAGCTCTCGTTGATCTTACTTCACGCTGTTCTTTAGTCTCCACTTGCCCACTTATTGCACCTTCTTCTTTTCCCATCTCTATTTGGTCCTCTTGAAATTCAGTTAGGGTAGTCTCTTTTTCTATCTCTGTTTCTCTTCTTTTAAAGAATTCATTATAAAACGATTCTGCTTCATCAATTGAGCCAATTCTGTATCTCTGTTCTTTCCATGTAACCATTAATCCTTCTGGAATCAACCATCTGTAATTCACCTCCTTTTCCAATAATATTTTAGTCAGGAAGCGATATTCTCTCCTCATCTCTCTAATTTTTCTGGGTACTTGTTTTAAAACCACAATCTCTTTATCTCCATATTTCAATGCCTTCTCTCTTGCCGCTTGTAATATCTGTGTTTTAATAGATTTTTTAGTAAATCTGACATGAACTTCTCTTGGTAGCTTATTCCTCGACGCATATCTTGTAAATACTCGGTATATCTCATCTATTCCATCCATCATCTTTTCCTCTGTTATTTCCAGAGCTTCAGCCAAGATTTCTATCATTACTGCAGCAAGATCTTGTCCTTTTTCTTCCTCTATGTTTTGAAATCTGAGGTAATATTCTGATCTGTCCATCTCCCACTTCAACATCTCATTCTTGTTTTGTTCAAGCGTTGTCACTCTGTCATCAATATTTCCAATTTTCTCATCTCTTTGATTGTCTTTCTCTTCCATTTTTTGCAGTTTCTCATCTCTTTGATTGTCTTTCTCTTCCATTTTTTGCAGTCTCTCATCATATTTCACCATCATTTGTTTGACGCTTTCAATTTTTTGTTCAATACTCCCCATCCTTTGTTCCATACTCATTTTAAGTTCTTGAATTCCTTGCATAACCATCGTTAAATCCGTTTGTCCTTTATCTTGCTTCGCCATTGTTGATAGTCGAAGGACAACCCATTTTTCAACTGGGTTTGAACTTTCTTCCTCCAATGTTAATTTCCAAACATGTCCCAGTAGCAAGAGTCAGAACCACTGGAGAATAGTGTCCCCATGGGTGTGTCCAATTTTTCACCAATACTTTTTCTCCAGCCCCAAAGAAGATCAGGACTCCCAGAGGAGAAGTTGCTTCTCACTGTAATTATCGTCATCCCAATCCTTGAAACCTCTTTGTCTATTTCTTCAGTGACTGCCTTTGATGTAAACATCAGGGTGAAATAAAATGAAAGGAATCTTGCATTGGAAAAGGATAAAACTCTCTAGACATGATGAGTGTTTTCAGTAAGATTTAGGACAGGCAGGTGATGTGCTTTAATACATATATTTCTCTCCTTTCCATGTCAAGCTTGTTTGTCTCTGTCTGAATTAGAAAAGCCACTGGCATTTCCATCTTATGAAAGTGCACTGAATTCTCCTAATTCATTGTTTAGAAATACTTCCTGATTCAGCCCAAGCAGGAATGGACCTCCTGCTTGTGTTTATGTTGCTCCTGCTTGTATTGACCCAGAGAAACTCTGGGAGGCTCCAAACCAAGTGCCCCCCAACTTTGAAGCAACAAGACAGAGGAAATCCATGGAACTATTATGGGCCAGGAGATCACATTATTAGTGCGGTTCAAACTGCAACAAAACCTTTGCTTGAGCCATTGCAGTTCAATGGAGCTCGTTATATTTCTTCTCCGTAAGTCATTCAGTGCAATGGAGTTGCATTTCCCCTATGTGCATTTCTTCTTCCTTTCTTCCTATTCCACTTATTTCTAAGTTGTAGAAGATGTACACATTTTTTTAATTTGATTTATCCACTTTTGCCTTATCCTGAAATAGACTAAAATGAAAAGATAGGGCAGATGAAACACTAAGAGAACTTGAGGAAGACAGACACAGAAATCCAGATCATCTTCTCCCCTTTCAGTCCCAAGTTCAACTCTTGAATACTGATGTATAATCATTGAAAGTGTTGTAGTTGCCTGGCAGTCCATGTTAAATGCTGCTTTTTGTAGGAATAAGAATTATGTGGGGTTTTTTTCTAATTTATTTGCTGGCTGATTTATTCCTCCCTCATCTTGCTTCTATACAATATATTTATACACTATATTATGCCTACTTTATGGGACGTGGTGGCTCAGTGGCTAAGACACTGAGCTTGTCGATCAGAAAGGTCAGCAGTTTGGCGGTTTGAATCCCTAGCACCTCATAATGGAGTGAGCTCCCATTACTTGTCCCAGCTTCTGCCAACCTAGCAATTCAAAAGCACATAAAAATGCAAATAGAAAAATAGGGCCCACTTTGGTGGAAAGGTAACAGTCTTCCGTGTGCCTTCGGCATTTAGTCAAACCAGCCACATGACCACAGAGATGTCTTGGGATAGCGTTGGCTCTTCGGCTTTGTAACAGAGATGAGCACCACCTCCTAGAGATGGAAATGATTGGCACATATGTGCGAGGGGAACCTTTACCATTACCTTAATACCTAGTTTAATTATTAAACTATTCTGATTTCTGATTATTTGACAAATGAGAATAAGTGCTGCTACAAATAATGATGTATTTGTGACTAGAAACCCTGATGGAGAAGATGGGACAGAGGTAGTCCTCCATCTCATCTTCTCAATGCCAACAAAACTTAAATTTATTTATTTATTTATTTATTTATTTATTTATTTATTTATTTGATTTGTCAATTGTTTACAAAATAATAAGTACAAGTGTATACATAGTTGTGAATATATGAAATGGGTACATATAAGAAAAATAAAAGAATAAGAGAAACAATAGGACAGGGACGGTAGGCACGTTGGTGCGCTTATGCACGCCCCCTACAGACCTCTTAGGAAAGGGGTGAGGTCAATAGTAGACAGTCTAAGGTTAAAGTTTTTGGGGTTTGGGGAAGAGACTACAGAGTCGGGTAGAGTATTCCAGACATTGACCACTCTATTGCTGAAGTCGTATTTCCTGCAATCAAGTTTGGTGCGGTTTACTTTGAGTTTGTATCTGTTGTGTGCTCTTGTGTTGTTATGGTTAAAGCTGAAGTATGCATTGACAGGTAGGACATTGCAATGTATGATTTTATATACCATGCTTAAGTCGGACCGAAGACGGCGTAATTCGAGGTTTTCTAGTTTTAGAATTTCGAGTCTGGTGGCGTAAGGTATTCTATAACGGGTAGAAGAGTGGAGAACTCTTCTTGTGAAATACTTCTGAACTTTCTCAATTGTGTTAATATCACATACGTGATAAGGATTTCAGACTGATGAACTGTATTCGAGTATTGGTCTAGCAAATGTTTTGTATGCTCTGGTTAGTAGTGAGATATTACCAGAGAAAAAGCAACGTAGGATTAGGTTAACAACTCTTAATGCCTTTTTGGCTATGTAGTTGCAGTGAGCTCTAGCACTTAGATGATGGATGACAATGATCTGTCTCTGTTTTAGAATCAGTATTGCTTTAATGCTCAATAGGGTTGTGGAGACAAAGAATAAATTAATAAATGCATACTTTATGATAATAACATGGAAATATTTGTACAGGATTAGAGATCCTAAACTCCCAGAAATGCTTCCCTTCATTCTCCCCATTCAAGTGATCAACAAGAATACCCAACTCCTGCAAAACCTCACACTTGGCTACAACATCCATGACAACTATTTGAGCACTCTTCACACTTCGGATTGCCTAATGGACATGCTGTCTACTGGAGAAGCCAATGTTCCTAACTATAGCTGTGGAGCAACGGACAACCTTCTGGCTGTTATTGATGGAGCTTACAGGGAAGTCTCCATGCAGATGTCTACATTAGTAGGAACCTACAAAGTCCCTCAGGTGTGTTTGTTTGTGTGTGTGTGTGTGTGTTTCTCAATCTGGTAAAATGAATGGGGTTGGTGAACAATAGATCTAGCCATAAGTTCTCTATGGAATTCAAGAGCTGTTTCTCACCATAGTTGTTTTAGGTGTCATGGTGGATATTGGACTAGTCAGTGAGGAGGAATCAAAGCAGCCATATCCACTCATGACATTGTCTTCATTGCTTTGGAGGCTTCTGTTGTATACTTGTGAAGGTGAAGAGAGCCACTGTATCCAATCAAATTGTCCACTGTAAAAAGGAAGTTGCAGCAATGATGGGAAGCTCATATTTTGTAGAATACAAGAATAGAATAGAATAGAATAGAATAGAATAGAGTAGAGTAGA